>JARK01001563.1:30930-50137 GCA_000688135.1 Ancylostoma ceylanicum
CCCCCGAAGTGACGGTCCACCTTCCTTACCTCGGCAAAAAGTGATGGTAGCTGGAGTACGATACTCAGGGTATCTCACCTATGATTGCCTCCAACTTGTGGAGATATTGTCTGCACACTGTTTGATGTCCGTCTGCGCCAGCTCATGCAGGCTCGCTTAAACGCACAGGCGCGTATTACTTCTGCGTGGCGGGGCTCACTAGGGTCAATCGAGCGCGATAAGGCGCATGGAAAACAGCGCTTATTTGGATTCTTTGCACGTTTCGCGCTATTACATGCACATGAGTTTTACATGCCTGAAAGCCATAGAATTGGGGAAGTCTCCGACGCGCAAATTCCAGTGAATGCTGCCTTTCAGTTCATGCTCATGAAGTAATTAATGTCTTGGCGTAAATAACTTCTCCTAAAATTGCGTTGACACCGAAAGTGACTTCCCTGCAAAACAGAATGGGAAGGGAGAGGTGAGCGAAAGTTGGAGCGAGTCGACATGGTAGTGCTACTATCTCTGGTTTCCCAGTTGTTCGTACTGGTCGTGATGAAAGAGCTTAGAATATAAGCTGTATCCAACAGATTATTACTTATGGGCCACAAAACAGTGTTGCACACGCGGGCTCGTAATAACTGGAACCTTTATAGCTACCAGAACCTCCTTTATTTAAAGGCACAGTCCCTTTTCAGAACAGTTTTCGAGATTTCCGCATTATATGAATCTCCACTGGTTGCTGATCAGAATGGTATGTGTGATTCCGTTCAAAACCACCGAAATACCCTGTCTTCGATACCCAATTCTGAAGGGGCCAGTGGGGCGGTCTAGGGCCGGGGCCTAGGCCCTTTTCGATTAATTCACTCCCGGGAGCGCACTTTCTGAGGATAGTTTTACTCATCGAAAGAGTTCCTCATCCACTTCCGAACAGAATAGAAACTGCATTTCACGTGCTGCCAGCAATGGAGTACAGCAACTCGAGCTAGTTGGAGGAGCTAAGACCGAATCCTGTAATCCATTGCTGGCAGCACGTGAAATGCAGTTTCTATTCTGTTCGGAAGTGGATGAGGAACTCTTTCGATGAGTAAAACT
This sequence comes from Ancylostoma ceylanicum, assembly GCA_000688135.1. Taxonomy (NCBI): domain Eukaryota; kingdom Metazoa; phylum Nematoda; class Chromadorea; order Rhabditida; family Ancylostomatidae; genus Ancylostoma; species Ancylostoma ceylanicum. The sequence continues at coordinate 32,005 of JARK01001563.1, forward strand.
ATCCTCAGAAAGTGCGCTCCCGGGAGTGAATTAATCGAAAAGGGCCTAGGCCCCGCCCCTAGACCGCCCCACTGGCCCCTTCAGAATTGGGTATCGAAAACAGGGCTTTTCGGTGGTTTTGAACGGAGTCACATGTACCATTCTGATCAACTGCCACAGATAGACATTTGGAGTAGCACCTTTTGTCGGCTTCGAAAATATAACACTTTTCCACTTGTTTCAATGACATTAATAAAAAAAATTCTCCATGATATGGGTAATCAACCGCCTTCTCAGTAATAAAACCTATGTTTTTAGAACCTGCGCAGAAGGTTTCGTCCGATGTCAAACGCAGCCCTACTAAATTACGTATGATACCAGGCATGCTCAATTTTCCGCGCGGTCGAAGATCGATCGTGATCGATCATGTATGTTGCATTTCTGTTCGTTCTATTATATTATCCGCTAGGAACATTTCATCGTATTTTAGATCACCAAGAAATATCAGAGGATTGCTCAGAAAAGACGCTCTTCTCAGCATGTTAAGAGCGATTAATAAAATCCACGTCCAGAATAGTTCAGCCATCATGTAAGTGCACATATCGGCTAAGTATTACTTTGATCTCAGGTATTCATTATATGCTTGTTTGTTTGTGTTTGTAGTTTATTTCCACGAATTCTACAAATATGAGCTATCTACTGGTTTGCATTCTTGCTTTTGTCCTGCGGTGTATTAGCTTGACGATGTTGCTCTTTCAGTCATTTTTGTATTTTGTTTATGTACAGGTTTGAAGCGTTGTGTTGACGGTCGCTTCCGATAATCACTTTTAATTGTATTTTTCTTGTACCTCATGGATGAGCAAAGTAATAAATTGCACATGATCATTGCTAGAGTGAGTCAGTGTCCTAGTTTTCGAATATTACGTGATGGTCATGTTTTCGAGGTCAAATTGGAGGTTTCACTTATTTTAAAACATCGTTCTCAGAGATAGAGGAGAGGTAATAAGGCTCCAGGCACCCTCGCTCTCAGGAATGCATTAATCAGAAACCCACCTAGGTCTGTCGGGCGCTATGCCTGGAGAGGGCGGCGCGACTAAATCCCACGGTGCGCCCCTCAGGTCTTGGACCTTCCCCCCAGGCTCCGCCCACAAGCTCCACAAGGATCATGCCTTCCTCCCATGTACTAAAAAGCATGTAAATCTTTATTCTTATACAAAGATTGACTACGAAAGTCAATTTCTCTTGTTTTCGGCTACCGGTATCACTGGACTCGGTAGCTGCCGGTGTACCATGGGTAACCCAGGCCAACCTCTTTAACGAAGGACGCGAAGTTCGCAGGTGATTTTTGCTTCTCAGCAGATCTACCGTAACGTCTGCTCCATGCTCCTCGGCCGTAACTGCCGAACCAACCACCGTTGAAGTCGTCGCACTTGAATTCAGGTGCGAATGCACCAGCGACGCATGCTGCTGCACGGGAGGTCTTCGCATTCAGAGTGTCGTAAAGATCGCGTATCTTCTTCTTCGCCTCTGCTACCGTTAAGTTCTGGAAAAGAAATGGTAGGGTTCAAGGTGTTTTATGTGTGTTTTTTTTTGTGTGTTCCAAGGTCTATTCATGGACGGGAAAGCACCTTGTCGTTTTCGATTTCTTTCAGTTCCTCAAAGAATTCGCTGAGCTTCTCCATTGCCTTTTTAATATTTTCCTGGGTCTCTTGCTTCTGCTCCTTGGCTTTGTTTGCGAACCTTTCGTAGCTATCCTGTAATATTTGGCAACAAACTATTTCTTCGACTGTGATGGATGGGAAACACTCACCGTCAAGTCCTATTCCTTGGCCCATTCCTTCAGTTTTTCCTCCAATTCGTTTTTGGTCAAAGAACGATCCTAGGATTATTATTGAGCAGCAACATGACCTGATCTTATGATGGGTTACTGCAAATACAACTTTTTTCTCGAAAATTACATTTTTTCTCGGAAAAAAATGGTGGATTTTCCACTGTCAGAACCGGTCCTGAGAGCTGAGGCGATGCTGTCGGCGTGTTAAGAACCAAGATATTAACGGACGTGAAATACTGCTCAACACAGTTGAACGACAACATCAAAAACTTGCTGAGAAATTAGCGAAATGACAAGAAACAGTCGAAATGTGCTGTGGTAAATCAAGAATCTGTTTGGTGAAGACATTACCTGCAACCTCACGAAACCGTCTAGGAGGGCTCGACCAAGCATCCACAACCGGCAAAGTTCTGTCAAGATCAAAATGGTTGATTTGTGAATGGATCGCACGGATCGGTACTGCGTGTACGCGTGGCATAGTGGCTAGAGCGATTGTTGTTCGTTGTGGTACTCAAGGGTTCGACCCCGCTCGGTTCCCTGCTTTTGCAAATACTATGCTGTCCATCCGTACGGCCGTTGCACTAATCCAACGAAAACCTGTATGAAAACTAGCCCGGATGGCTCAGTGGTTAGAGCGGCGGATTGCAATCCGTCCCTGTCGCTGGTTCCACTCCGTTGGAGATCCAAAGTTAAGCGCAGATTCTGCTCTGCAGATTCTGCGATGCAGTGTTCGGGGTTCACTGCACGACGTCCCCCGTGATCTCCTTCGGGTAGTCCAGGAAGGCATCCGGCAAATTTTTGCACAAGTTTACGAAATAAATCACGGTTGTATTTGCAATACAAATTGTGCATATTCACCGAATACAAGAAGCCCATAACAGGGTTTAGGCTTATCGACATGGGCTTATCAGTGTTTAGGCTAACGGGCTTAGGCTTACCACCGTTTAGGCTTATAGGCTTAGGCTTGGGCTTATCAGGGTTGAGGTTTACCAGGGCTTAGGCTTACCAGGGTTTATGCTTATAGGCTTAGGCTTATCAAGGTTTGGGCCTACGGGCTTAGGCTTGCCAGGGTTTAGGCTTATAAGCTTAGGCTTACCAAGGTTTTGGCTTATAGGCTTAGGCTTATCAGGGTTTAGGCATACGGGATTAAGCTTACCAGGGTTTAGGCTTATAGGCTCAGGCTTGGGCTTGAGCTTAGGCTTAGGCTTATCAGGGTTTGAGCCCACGGGCTTAGGCTTACCAGGGTTTAGGCTTATAGGCTTAGGCTTATCAGGATTTAGGCTTACGGGCTTAGACTTACCAGGGTTTAGGCTTATAGGCTTAGGCTTCTCAGGGTTCGGACCTACGGGCTTAGGCTTCTCAAGGTTTAGGCTTATAGGCTTGGGCGTATCAGGATTTAGGCTTATTAATCTCACCAGGGTTTAGGCTTGTAGGCTCAGGCTTGGGCTTGAGCTTAGGCTTAAGCTTGAGGGAGCTATTTGCTGTAGAAAGTAGAGTGAAGAACATTCTTTTTGTATTTTTTGTGTGTTTTTGTTGTTGTTGTTGTGTATGTTGTTGTTGTGTATTGTATTTGTGGTTTGTTGTTGTGTATTTTTTTAATCAAAACTGAATTTTTGAAAAAGAATACACAAAGAATGTGCGAAATCCGTTTGGAATTTTCCACCCAACTGGGTCTAGGCTCAGGCTTAGGCTTAGGCTTAGGCTTGACGGAGCTATTTGCTTTAGAAAGTAGAGTGGAGAACAATCTTTTTAGGGATTGAGGGAGACGTCGTGCAGTGAACCCCGAACACTGCATCGCAGAAACTGCAGAGCAGAAACTTCGCTTAACTTTGGATCTCCAACGGAGTGGAACCAGCGACAAGGACGGATTGCAGTCCGCCGCTCTTACCACTGAGCCATCCGGTCTAGTTTTCAGCTGAGTCGCTTCATCACAGTTCGACAGTTTCTTGTCATTTCTCTAAATTCTCAGCAAGCTTTTGACGTTACCGTTCACCGGTGTTGAGCAATATGTCACGTCCGTTAATAACTTGTCCTCAACAGGCAGACAGCATCGTCTGAGCTCTCAGGACCGGTTCTGACGAGTAGAAAACCCACCCAATCTTCGGAAAAATGTGATTTTCAAGGAAAAAAGTTGAAGGCTTTTTGAATTGTTTTCACATCAAATTGTTCGCAATCGCATTGTGGAATCAGTAGTCACAATTTAAGTACTCCTAGATGCTCTTTCTCTAAGTTGTAGCCAGAAATTATTGGAATTTTCTGTGCTTGACGTCAATTCGTGGGTGAGATGAGGGTAGTTAACGGGTTTTTTGAAATATTTAGTGAAGCTACTAAGAGTCTAAGGTTAAGAGCATCGCTCTGAGTCTGAAGGTGCTTGCCTCTCTTCAAAGTCACCCATTCTCAAAGAAATTATGTGAAAATGCCTCAAACCCCACGAATATCGCGAATCCCGCGAAAATTTTCAGATTCTACCGCTGCGACTTACATTTACAATTTTCCAAAATGCATTTTTTGCTTCGCGTGACGCACCGCGAAGGAATGGATAGATGGGTGCGGGCCTGCAGCAACATCCCTGCAAATATTGCATGATATTTTTTCTTGGGTCACCCACTAGAGACTTCGCAAACTTACCCATCCATAGGCTAGTGCGCAGGACGTCAGCGCGAACAATATCAGTAATTTCATCCTGAAGTTTTGCTGGTTTAAGCATCAAATAATCAATTGATGATGAAAAAAATGGTTGACGTTAATGAGCTCTTGTAGTAAAAGTCCGCACAGGAAGTTAGTGAAATATCCGCAATTTTATACTACTCGTAATTCATATGAGTGAGTGTGTTTGTCCAACGAGAGGGCAGCTGTGTAAATTTCGGTTTGCAGTTGGTAATCTCACCTCTGCTCCATTAATTCTGGAATTGATGTTATTGCTATTAACGCAGAACGGAAGCAGTGTTAAGGAACATCGATTCTCCATTTTGTGGACCCTTATTCAACATGACCATTTTCGTGATCAGATTCAAGTAACTGAATTTTCCAACCGTGGCAATTGTAGATTGTGGCTGGTATAACAATTAAAAACACATAACTATAGTGCTTATGATAGGTTCAGTTTATTTGCTGGGGTATAAAGTTGAGGGAAGAGTCCTGCTGCGACCTATGGTAACCATGCCATGATGTCAAACATACAAAATGTAAAAAAATACAAGATGATCTAATCTTTGCCAAACTATGAAGTCCGTGGAAAAGCTGCTCCTTGTGCCCAAAGCATTAAAAATGAAACTGAGTTTGTATTTGAGGCTACTCAGAAGTCCTTGTTTCCATTTAGGCATCCTCATACCCAGAAATACAGCGAACTTTGGTTCGTCCGTTCAAGAATCAACTACCAGAAATTCATTAGGGACAATCTGGAATTGCTCATTTGAGGTCTTCCAGTCAAAGGGACATCCAATCTTTCGAAAGCCTCACATTAGTGGCTAAAATTATCCAATTTTCATTGTTGGTCAGGGTAAAAAATGCGACATAACGAAGGCACTATGATATTTCTGGTAGTTTGATTGGAGGACATCATTTCACCCTTTTCGAGCTTTCTTCAGTTCCTGCGAGTAGGAGCAGATTAGAAGTCACCATTAACACACTAAGAGGAGGGCAGCTGCACATCACGGCTTGCATTCCCAGGACATTGCCAGTGCAACGCAAACAGTCGCATAGTCAACTAGCATTCATTCTTCATTCCGCTATTGTGTTTCGAGCCACAGTAGATAGCAGTTCGTCAAAATGGCGTCATATGTTTTCATGCCCTTGGTATCCTAGTGCAAATAAAAATGACGTTTCGTTTGATGCAACTTCACGGAAGTTTCCCGGAAGCGGCATATTCCATCACGAATGAGCGAGTTTTTTCTTGCTCTATGCTTGATCCGAACCCGTAGCGCAACATAACCACTGCCATCTGCTGAGCAAAGGCATAAGACTAAACCTAAGCCTAAGCAAAAAGGCCTAAGCCCTAGCCCACTTAGGTGAGAGATACGAACAAATTTCGCTTATTCTTTGTGTCTTTATCTGAAATGTAGTCTAGAATTGAATTGAATTGAATTTAGAATTTGAAAAAGAGGTGGTACGAGTGAGATCCAAACCTCTAGGGCAACATAACGATGATGATCCGCTAAGCAAAGGCCTAAGATCAAGCCTAAGCTTAAGCCTAAGCTAAAGATAGGCCTAACCCATATCCTACTCGGGTGGAAAAACAAGAACAGATCTCGCCTATTCTAAGTGTTTTTTTCCTGAAATTCAATTCCCAATTGGAAAAGGAGGTGAAGCGGGCGGGATTCGAACTCTTGGGCGACATAACAACGAACAACGGCTCTATCCACTGAGCTACGCCTGCACATCTCAGCGGTTACCGCGATCCATCTACGAGCCAACTTTTCTTTTTGTCCATCTCAGAAATTTGTGCAAAACGTTGCCGGAAGCCTTCCTGGACTACCCGAAGGAGGACACGGGGGACGTCGTGCAGTGAACCCCGAACACTGCATCGCAGCAACACACAGATACTGCGCTTAACTTTGGATCTCCATCGGAGTGGAACCAGCGATAGGGACGGACTGCAATCCGCCGCTCTGCCACTGAGCCATCCGGGCTACTTTTTGTGCGGGTGTTTGTTGGATAAGTGCAGCGGTCGTACGGGTAGGCGCATAGTATTTGCAAAAGCGTGGGACCGGGCGGGATCCGAACCCTTGATCACCAGAACGGCGAACAGTAGCACTATCCACTAGGCCACGCCTGCATGTTTTAGCGGTGTGCATGAGCCACCCATAACTCAACTTTTTTGTTTACTTCAGAAACTTCTCCCCTTTTTTATAGGTGGTTGTTAGATAATTGTCGCGGCCGTAGCGGTAGACAGTTTGCGAATGTCTGTATTTGTACGAAAATTCTAGATCATATCACTCATTACTTGTATTGTACTAATAATTACTCGTAAGTATATTGTAACACTTTATTCTCAAAGAACATTTATTTGAAAAGAAGTGAATTTTCTATTGAAACACGTGAACAGGGTTATTGTGCCACGTTCCTCACTGAACTCTGTAGCCGCCGCTGTACCACGGATACCACAAACCGACAATTTCCATGAAATGCGCAAACTTCACAGACGACTTCTGCTTTCCACCGGATCTAGCGTAGCGTCCTCCGTGTCTCATTCGGTGACACGGCCCTCTTCCGTGGCAGCCGAACCAGCCGTAACCGTCGAAATCGTCTCCCTGGAATTCCATTGTGAATGCTCCAGCGATGCACGCTGCTGCACTGGAAGTTCTCGCATTCAGTGTTCCATATAATTTGCGTGTTATTCGACGAGCCTCTGCTATTGTTAGATTCTGGAAAAAACGAGGTCAAATCAAGTGAGGTGAAATCTGTCCACTTCCCATAGATGGAGAAAGCACCTTGTCGTTTTCAATTTCACTCAGTTCCTCGAAAAACGTGACCAGTTTTCCTAGTGCCTTTGTGATATCTTCTTGTGTTTGCTTCTTCTGCTCTTCGGCTCTCTTTGAGAACTGCTCATAGCTGACCTATAACAGCATAGTTTTTTGCTTCTATTACAATAGGCAAAAGGCGCAAAAAATCTAAGCTCTGCTTTACCTTCAAGTCGTTTTCCTCAGCCCATTCCTCCAGCTTCTTCTCCATTTCGGTTTTGGTCAAAGAGTGATCCTAGAAAAAATCAAAGCATTTTAAAATGACATTCGTATTGGAATTAGAATACGATAAGGAGCTGCTGAAGACTTTTCTGGTAGATCTCTAGTTGATTTTTTGATTTATGGACGCGATGATATATGGTAGATGCGTGAGTGCGTCGCGTGTGCCACACTTTTACATACACGTGCTTAGGAATTGGTCAAAATGGGTGTGCATCATCGTGACGGAAAAAGAGGCGTAGCCAGGCGACTCTGATTGGCGCATTTGCGCCGCCCGTCACGTCCACCTGTTTGAGCTCGAACAGCGTCAATCCCTCAAAACATGACGCATTCGTGCTCAGCGCCGTGCAGCTTCAAAGAGGAGGGTGTGGTGGGCGGTTCGAATGCACCAATGAGAGTCGCTTGGCTACACCCCTTTTTCCCTCACGATGACACACGCAGTCAAAACATGTGATGGGCACATGATATAATCTGTAAAAAAATCGGTGAGCACCCGTTATTCGTGCGTGGCCGTCAATATCGAAGTTCACCGGTTTTCCGGAGACTCCGCAGCCCTAATTCCAGAGGATCCCACCCTGCTGCTCCAACATTGACCGCGACGCGCACTGCTTGCTCACCTCTGCGCGGCGTTTTTCCGTGCTACAGACTTTAAATAACAGGTTGATGTGAAGATGTCACCGCTTTCTTTTGCCCAAAATCATAAAATCTTACTGTATATGAAAGATTGACTCATTATGTCCCAAAAATGGGGGTCATGGGGGCAGTTTCTGAATGTGGTAAATTTTTACCGTCAACAGGGTTGTGAAAGAGATGGAAACATAGTTGATAACTTGTATATACGTAGCTAGTAACATGGATTTGGGCGAGATCACACGAATTTTTTTTACAAGGAAAAGATTGGTGGATTAGTCGTTTTTGTAAAAAAAAAAAAGCTTACATTTATGACATTCTGGAATGCAACGATTGCGTTGCGTGATGCGTCGAGAAGAAACGGATATCGTAAATCACGCCTGTGACCCCAGCCCTAGAAAAAGTTTCAGTTACTGGTAACTAAATCTACACCTCAAGAAATATTGTAAGCGCACCCATCCGCAGGCTAACGCGCAAGGTGACAATAAACACAGCACAAGTAGCATCATTCTGAAATTGTGTTCATATGAGCAATGGATGACGAGCACAGGAGATAACGAAACTTTTTCACGGATAAAATTTGTGGAAGGAAGTAAATTAGGAGTGTTTGCACATACAGAACAGGTATGTGCATGGCGGTTAGGCATGTTACACTTGAACTAGAAAAGATACATTGGTGGTGATAGGTGAATGCGTGCAACGAATCGAAACGGTTCCGAAAATATTTGGTCATAAGAAATGGAAAGGCAACCTATTGACGAACTAGAAACTGCTAATATAAACGAATAGTGGCGCCAGAAATATTAGGGGGTACTGGATTCCAGGGGAAAGGAATCTCTAGCAATCAGCTCCCTTCGCAGATCCTAGTTCAGTTAAAATCCGAGACTCGGATGCGTTACTGAAATAGTGGGTAAACTCATTCACGTAGGTATGTTTACCCATGGATAGGAGCTGGGTCTAGACGTCACGAGTTGGTAAACATGTTCGTGGTTCTCATGTAAGAATTAAATTAGAGTACTTTGTTTATCGTGAGCAATCTCCCAGTGGTTTACCTCGTAGTGGTTGCCCCGGTCCTAGAGGTTTGCTCCTAGAGGTTGGACCGGCCGTCGAGGTCGTCCAAAGGGAACTTGAACGAAAGGAATAGGCCTGAATACTGATTTATGAATAAATACAGAGGTTTCGTGATGTTAACCATGTGATGCCTCGGGGTTCACCGGCTACCCGCAACCTCCTCTGACCCTCCAGTGCTAGGATTCATAAAGTGCTAACCACGCAAGACAAGGATGGTCAGCATGATTGGTTATCTTATAGACAACGCGATGTTAGCAGAAACAGACTATCAATATTGGTTTTCTGACCTGGTTTTAGCTGGTTATATTTTGATGAATCCCAGCCCAGGGGTCACATGCATCATTGAAATTACCCGGCACAGACGTGTTAAAACCCATCGTCTGCGTCAACACAATTATCCTGGGTAATTCCAATGGTGCATACAAGCTCACGAGGCTATCCAAGACTGATGGTTTTGCCTAAAAGCTGGACGTAAATCTTCGTGAAACGTGAGTATCCTAATTTTTGGTTTTGTGGGAATCCTGACCAGCGATTTCGTTTGAGGAAGCAGTTTCTCTCCCTGGGAAAGGTATTCAATCCTGAGGGCCAAGAAGCGCTGGTTCTCTTTCTCTAAGAAGATGCTCTAGCAATTGAGCCAAATTATCGGCTGAAAGGGCAGAGACGTAAATAGGAGTCAATGGCGGTGGCCTTTTTGCAGCCTCGAAAAGCACGCGGCGCGACCGCTCCGCTCACGATAGATTCGTCGCCAGAAAAGCGAATTTGAGTTTTCTTAATAGTGGTTCATCACACTTGATGTTAAGTAATAAGAAAACTAACTAACTATGAAGAAAACACCATAGTTTGTTTGATTCCTGTTCAAGCGGCGCGGTTGTGCTGCGTGTTTTTCGAGCAGCGGAAACGCCACCGCCATCGACACTCACTGTACTTGAGACAGGATGGTGGTTAGGTACTCACGCTCTCAAAAAATCTGGGGATTTTCAGAGGTCAGGGATTGTTGAAATTCCAGCCTCGCTACATATTCTCCCAAAATAGTATATTTTCACTTGACGAATTTCTTTGTAAATGAAAATCCGTGGCGAAATCCTCATTAACAATTAATTCTTTATTGTGCAATATTTAGTGGATTGAAATTTAAGCATCTATTCGGCTTTACAAAAATGGTACATAATCAGCTTGAGCAAGGATGCCTTCAAACCCTGAAAAACTACGAACTCGTAACTAAAATTGTACAGAAACGATGCAGATTTGTAGCATATCCATACAGTAAACCATGGAGTTTCATAAGATGTTCTAAAGGTCACTTACATCGAAGCCCTCCGCAATGTAAAAAAGGTTTTTTCTGGAACACGCGATGTGAGCCATTTCATTGGCATCCGTGTAGAATCCGACAGCAACGGCTGCCATTTCAATTTTGCGTTTTCGAACCTGGAATGATCATGGATGGGGTCTTCGGAGACTGCTCTGCTAACTGCTGGTAAGCATCTGGTAGGTTTATTACAATTTATATGATAGGGTTATACTGAAGAGGAAAAAAATCCTAAAAAATGGACATAAACATTAAAAAGTGGAATTTTTAAAAGGCAATTTTATAAATTAGGATTGTTTTCCCCTTCAATGAGGCTCACACTATGAAGAATCAAGCTAGAGCAACCAAATGGGAAAAATCCTAAAATCAAACCTCATATATTATTGACATCAGATCGTCGTGATCCCTGGCCTTCCCGGCAGTGATAACCACACCCAGTTTTTTCTTAGGTTTATTGAACTGAAACAACCATTCATAAGTTTCGTGACAACAGGATGTAGGTCATTTCTACACAATCTCATCAACTGAGTAAACAAAGTGAGGAAAAACTGAATGAAATAAATATCCACAAGATCGAAAGGTTTGCTTCTGGTTCTAAACCCACATTGAAGAGCTCTATCATCTTAGCTATGGCTTTTCCCATGTTCGTCCATCCGAACCATGGATATCTTGACATCTTACGGATCGATGAAACTCGTAACCTGGATAGCACATAGTATGGTCAAGGGCCACTAAGTTGAGAGCACCCGTTCCTTGGTATACTGGATAAATATATCCAAAGCGTTAGCCCTTCCTTTCTTCCAGAGGCATAGCGCAGTTGGATATGCGGTGCTTTAAGGGAATCACCATGGAGTGAGAGTAGAGCGATGCAAACTAATACCAACTTGTAAACGTCCTCGTCGTCGTAGTTCTGAATGGGACTTATATCGTGAGGTTCATCTGCGTAGCCCATCAGTCCAACTTCGATCTGATGACGAACAACAACGTCGGAAAGCGATTTCAGGAACAAGAGCACCTGAAAATCGGTGATGGTTCAGCTTCAATATGAAGATAGGATCCCCCCGATGCGAAATTTGGTGGATTTTGTGAAATTTGAAGAAATCATTGGATATTGGTTCCTTCAAAAAGTAGCAGATTATGTATATTCCAGGAATAATTGGTTTGCTTCAAATGATTTGCGTTAGAATTCCGGCAGCTTGCAGTAGAATTTTCCGTGGCACTCAAACTCCCTTCACTAAAGAAAATTTAGCAAAGTTTGAATGGGAGTGGTAGCCATGAATTTATAACTCGGATTTTACAACAGAATGCTTTAAAGCTTAACAGCACTGCTCTTTTCTGTGTTTTTCACATGTAAAGAATCTCCAGAGACTGCTAATCACAAGAGGTTTGAACTCACTTTCTCATAATGACATATCCTCAGTGAATATGACGTATCCACAACAAATACTACTTCATGACTCATTTTTGAGTGCATGACAAGCAAATTATACCCTGAAATGAGGGCTGTTCTGTATGACTTTGAGCTTAAAAGTTCAATGATATCTGCACTGAATATTCACTCATAAGCATAAAGTTGAGTTAGTATTCGCTTTGTTGGGGATCCCATACAAATGAAGTTCGCAATGCCGCGGAGAGGTAAGACCGATTTGCTATTGGATGGGCAAGGTTAAAATGCTGTGAAGTTAGTGAATGCCCCTCATGACTCCACTCCCCTCTTGTTTTTCCACCACTGTCCATCACTAAATGTGTTTTTCTCTTCGATAGACGCCACAATTATTTAACTGAGGAAGTCGGTCCCGTTACCACAAGATGCTTGAGCACACGAAAATAGTTCTGAAAGGTTATTCCTGGAATAAAGCCACATAGGACACAGTCCTGGTAATGTGGTGGACCTGGCATGGCTCGAAATACTAGGGACACTCCCTAATCCACTAAGCTGCACCTGGGCAGAGAAAGAATTTGAGAACATATCACGCCAAGCGCTCCTACGGTTCGCTAGAAAGTGCGGAGGGGAGGGAGGCAGCCAGTCTGGCTCTGTGCAAAATTTTCTCACTTGCAAAATCCTTAGAAACCTCAATTTTTTAGAATGTAAGTGGCACAGAGAATTTTTTGGGGTCCACGCGCAGTTGAGAGTGCTGTGTGGCTGTAGCTCAATGATGTAGTGTTCTGGATATCACGCAATGGTCGCTAGTTCGATACCCTCGAAGAGCAGTTTTTCCTTTAACAAAGAAAAGCGACATACCGGAGGGTACTCTCCTTCCGACTCCGTCAAATTCCAATATTGTGAGTGACGAATATCATCTAGTTCGTGATTACAGCGACATTCCTTCTTCTGGGCGTCGTAGTAGGCCAGCGGGTGGCACTGCTCGTCTTTTCTGCGAGGGGCTGTCGATGGACGTCTACCTGAATGATACATGTTGCTGGAAGGCCGCCTTCTAAAGATTTTTCTTCGCGAGAAATGGTATGTAGTTACCTACGGAAAAAGGAATAAACGAAGAAAGTTTGAAAACTGAGTAAACGTTATTGAACGTTACCATAGGTACAGAGGACGAAATGCGATGCCACGGGTGGGATGTCAATCATTCCTTCTTGGGTGTATGCGAGCGCTGTTCGAGGCATGTCAGCACAGGCCCTGCTTGGGAACGTGTCCCTCCAGAATTCCTTCTTAGCTGTCTGAAACAACTTAGGTACACATAGGTAACTGTCTTGGAGCATAACATCGCAGAAAAATCGCTGGATATTTCGCGAAAATGACCGATTTAGGGAGTTTTAGGATTGCCATTGAGATTGTGCCGAAGTTCCGCCAAAACCTATTGGATTTGTATAGTATGAAACAATGGGAGAAAATAATGACACTACTCACGGCGCTGCTGTTTCCAACTAGGATCTCAAAGGATTTCTGCATGAATTTATAGCGGGGATCCTTTCGGCAATTTTTCAAATTTGCAAGTTTTACATTTGATGATCGTCGTCCCGGAATCAGAACTATGTTGACTTTTTCCTAAAGGTATCGAACTTAAAAAAGAGAAAACCCTGGATTTTCCTGGAAGAGAAACACGTGGCTATAGCAACGAACATCCCTGAGAATTCTTTTGAAGTCGTCCTGGTTGTGGAAATCGTATGGGGATGCAGCGTAACCTCTTGGCAACACCTTAAGAATTATTCTGAACAAAACATACAGGAAACTCCATACGGGCCAATTGGATACGGACCATTGGCGCGGCGCGGCGCGGCACTCTGGCTTTCTGTTGCACTCCCTGACCGATAATGCCTTGATGTCGCCCTCTGATACTTTCTGCTCCATACTGCCGCACCGCGGCACTGGTCCGTGTCCAACTGGCTGTTTGGAGTTTCCTGTGTGTTCAAGTGGAAGAGGCGCAAAAAATTCTGCTACGGCTTGTTTGACGACCCGTGCAACTATGCAGGACGAACGCGATGCAAGTGGGCGTGGTCCGAGGTTCTAGGAAAGGGCAGTGATAACGAGATCTGCTATTGGCCGACTGGATAAATTAACCAATCGCAGAGCCCGGCCACACGCTCTTTCCATGTGTAATGCTGATTTCCTGGTTAAAGTGTGCGCCTACCTCACAAACTCGATTCAGATGATCCATATGAAGATCGTGCTGACTCGCTCGTTGTGGCAGTCGCATCAGCAGAAATGGTCGTCGATTTTGATAGTTGTCCAGATAAATGTGCGAAGTGAATCCAAGGTAGCTCAGATCCTTCACAACAGCTCTTATATCTTAAATTTGGGAATAAGCATCCTGTGGTTACCTTGAGCAAAATAAAGTGCATGACCTAATGCTGTGAAAGATATGAAATTACTAGAGCTTTGAGGTTCTGACCAGCATGGTAAGGTAAAATTGGGTGGAAATAATGCAAAAGTTAGGAATAAACTCTTTCCCCAGAAAATTTGGAAAGGTGTGTAAACAATTACGTACTTTTGTAAAATGATTTTTTTTTGAAATTTTTAGTGGGATTGAGTGCCACCGGCAACTACCAGGAAATTTCGTACCTACGCGGCCAGCAAAGCACTAGCAAGTTCCGTATTGCTCTCCAGTAAAACCTACACGACTCATATTCGTCTGCAGGACGTGAGCACATAGCAAAGAACTTGCTATTCGGATCCGCGTAATGGAGGTGTCCACCTTCAAAACCACGCAACAGAGTGACAAGTTGAGCAAGACTTTCGGATGTTCCTTTCACGATTCGATTCCATTTGCCCGTGAACATATTTCCTTGAAATGTTCCAACAATATTTGTGGCTATGGATATAACTCAAAACTATCGTGAATTCAAAAGCCATAATCTATTCTTTCGCACCATTGAAAGGCTCCGGTTATGTCCCGAATATCTCACCAATGTCTGCCAGTAGGGTTTAGTCGGCTCAACTTTTTTTTCAGATTTTGCCAAATCTGAATTTGCTCCCCAAAACCCCCGAGTGCATAAAAATTTACAGTGTGTGGAGCTGTTTGCCCGATGGGCGTGTCCGTGGGCGGGGCCTAATCGGGCAAACCGCGCCGAAATCGGGCAAAAAGCTACATAGTCGGGCAAACATTAAACTAGTCAGAAACTTTTTAAGGTTTCTAGTATGGGTAAGAGATGAAGATCAGCCAAAGAAAACTTACGGAAAAATTCAACGATTTGTTTGGGGAAAAACCGTTGTAAATAGTGATGTTGCACTGTAGAACAAGCACATTTTGAAAAAAATTGAAAACACAATTTCCATTTTGTAGCTGACGTGTTTTTCAGATAGTGCATGTAGGTCTTTTTGCCCGACCATGTGGCTTTTTGCCCGATTTCGGAGTGCTTTGCCCGGAAGCGTAACTGTTTGTCCGATTAGGCCCCGCCCATCGCCACGCCCACCGGGCAAACAGCTCGCCACCCAAGAAACACTCAGGCTGACACCCAAGTAAACCACTGTGAACCCAAAGGCAATCTTTCTTGCGCCGGAAATCAGCTCATAGTTAACCATTCTCACCATGGATAACAGAGGGCAAGATTATGAAAACGTGGAGTATAGACGAAGCTTTTTGCCTAGTAATTAGTAAGTTTGCCCAGAAATCCATCCTAAATCCTTAAATAATGGAGAACGAAATTGCAACGCTCACCTTCGCGAGCTATGTTCAGCGAACGAGAATTAGCTTTATCATTGCCCACCCATATCAAAGTCAGATGACTAAAAAACGCTGAAACAGTCAGATATGAATCTGGAGACAAGCATAAATAGTGAAGTGAAGAAAATGTAATGGATATGTATGGAAAATGTGAGGAGATGGTATGAGGAAACCCACCATTTTCATACAAGATAACATGTTGTTAAAAATACGGCAAAAGTCCAGGCTTCATCCGAGGGCAAAATTAGTGAATTTTTATCAATCAACTCTATATTAAATGGAGGAGATTTCTCAAAGACCGATGCACATACTGGTGCTGTAGAGAAGATCACCGGCCGCAGTGTCAGAGAGAGAGAGAGAGAGAGAGAGAGAGAGAGATTCATGTCATGTAATTAAGAAGCGAGAGGAGCAGGAATAGTAATACGCGTAGGACCGCAGGAGTTATGAAGAGGAACGGCAGATCACCGGCCATGTCTTCTGCATTTCTGCTGGGGTTCTTCTACAAGTTCGAGGATATTCCCAGTATCAGTCAATTCAAAATGAAAAAAACGAACCAAAGATGACTAGAGGTAGATGACTGTACCTGTAATCCATTTTTGTTCGAATAAACTTTTAATGGTGTGGAATTTAAGCTTTAGAGGACAAAAACTCGGCGATTTTTCTCGACCGCTCATCTTGGTGCCAACTTGAAAACACGTTTCGCCAATCAGAATCTCGTCCTCGCCGCACCCAAAATGCGTTTCTGAAATGTTCTGTTATTGATGCTAAAGTGAACTTGAGCAGAGTTCTCGAGGAGCGTACGATATTTGCATTTGGTTCGTTCTCCAGGCTTCGACCAGACAATGGTGTAGGGGCTGTTGGTGAGGCAGAATTTCGTCGCGGCCAAATCATTTTCAGTCATCATGTCATACTCCACTTCACAAGACACTTCTTCCGCCTGAGAGAGCATCAGGTCATCTTCTCATAGAAAGAAAAAAGAGTGAAGTTGGATGAACCGACATTGTAGACGCCAATCCCAAAGCTGATGGGCTTGCCACAGAATTTTGCGAAGGATGCATCTGAAATTTAGGAATCAACAGGAGTTTACAGTAACTTCTAAAGCAATCAGAGGCTGACCTGTTGCAGAAGTAACGAACAGGGAGAAGGTTAATAAGGTCAAGAACCATAGTTTCGAGAACAGTTGAACACAACTGTTCAGTAGCATATAAAATAGAAAACTGAATGACACTCATCTATTTCAAAGTTCGGTTAAAATTAAAGATAAACTTCTTATCATTTCAAGTTTTAATAAGATAAACTTCTTATCATTTCAAGTTATCAGCCGTAGAATATGAAATTGCCTGCAGTTTCGTGCTGTGGTGTGATTCCCACTGCAAATTTCCTTTTTATTTATCCTTCCATTTCTTCATTTCACAGCTGAAATCAGTGCTCGTATTCATGAAAAGACAGCAAGTGAAAAAAGTCTGATTTGCTCCTGTGAAAATGTTTATGCAGCAATTTATCATAAGCTAAAATATACTAAACTACAAGTGCTCCGACTCGCCTTCGGCGAGTCTCGCACTTGCCCGCTTCGCGGGACTTCGGTACTTACGTACCGATAATTTTCAACAAAGCGGATGAAGCCGACATTTGCGAGGCTCGCCGAAAGCGAGTAGGAGCACTTGTAGGGATGTAATCAACTTGTGTGTTGGTAATCGCTTCCGCACAGAAACTTCAATTTCGCATTCAACCCTTTCAAAAACGCTGAAGTGACCACAGAGAGAATCCTGAGAGTTTAGCCACTGATAAAAACTTATATTCCAGTAATTTAATGAATAAACAATAAATAAACATCCGCTCTTTTCTGTGGTAGACGATTCATAGACATTCGCACATGAAACCTATACCGCTCGGGTCAGAATTGTGCCCCGCAGTGCAAAAAAAAAATCATTGTGATCCACGTGAAGCGCGGCGAAGCTGAGTTTTACTCTATAGTGATGGGGATAGGGGGCCAAAAATCGATAAAACCAATTTCCGGAAAAAGCGGCAAAAGACCCTGACGTTGCACTGCGGGGCACAATTCTGAGTCGAACGGTATAGGATTCATGTGTGTTTGTCGGTTGGATCGTGAGATATAAGCGATAACCAACAAACACACAAACAGATGAGTTTACTCTATAGTGATGGGGATAGGGGGCCAAAAATCGATAAAACCGACTTCTGGAAAAACGGCGAAAGACCCTGACGTTGCACTGCGGGGCACAATTCTGAGTCGAACGGTATAGGATTCATGTGTGTTTGTTGGTTGGATCGTGAGATATAAGCGATAACCAACAAACACACAAACAGATGAGTTTTACTCTATAGTGATACATACTCGTACACAATGGTTTTCTATAGTGTTGAGCAAAAGGAAATTTCTAGGTAGAACATTCAGAGCCCTACGTTTTGGCCGTTTGGCGAAGAAATTGGCAGAAGTGTTGGGGTTAAAGCTAGAAAGCCCCTTGTGAGTATACGTCACGCGAGTTTAATTGGACCACTC
>JARK01001563.1:50246-163841 GCA_000688135.1 Ancylostoma ceylanicum
GGGGGGGGGGGGGGGGGGCGTTCTCTCCAAAACAGGAAGGATGTGGATCCTGCACTTGTCATGTATGTGAACTGCTCACGAAAAGCATCTAATCGTTGCGATATCCTGACTCCTTCCTATTCCAGACCAAAGATCTGTATTTCACCATTGATAGTTTTGCAGATCAAAGCAGCACAAGTCGAGGAAGTGGGCAGCCATCCGCTCGTTAGAAACTGGCTCAAAAGATGACCACAGGCAAATTTTCAACTATTCTTAATTGTTGACGTACAAGTTCTTTTGATTCCAGAATTAGATAGATTTTAAATTTACTGTGAGTAGAACTAGGGCACTGGTGTTGGAGCGCATTGAATCCTTGTCTTCAAGGGTGACCCAGTGAGTATGCGATCAATAAACCCTCTTCCAATGTGAATGCCAGAAATAAAAGTGGAGAGAGATCACTGGAGAAGAATCGAGTTCACCAGCAGGATTGCAGCTTACAGGTGGTATGGCTATAAAACAGAAAATAAGTGGGAACAAGCGCAAAAAAGCAGAAAGTTTCAGCGACAAAAGATTTTGAAAACGAAATTGTTCCTTCTCTCAGGAAAGTACAGAAAAAGGCTCAAGAATATTTTGACATAAGCTGTCCTTGGTGGGTGAAAGGATATGTGCAATGGACATCCAAACTTATTGCATACCATAATTAGTACGATAATTACCACAACCACATACAGAAAAACAAAAACACAAAAAAGTGATAAAAAAAGGGAAATGTGATTTGCTTCGCATCTTACTTTAAACGAATTACATTACCAGCCTCCCCTCCTCCATCCCTCCCCCGAGGGTCACCAGTAAAGTAGGAGGGTTATTTAAACATTAAGAAGAGAAAGGATGTAGACGAAGGAATGGAGAATGATGAAAAAGAAAGAAAGGATGGGAAGAAGGCGGGGTGAAAAAAGAAGTGAGATAAAGGGAGGAAAAGTAACCAATGCCATCGTGCTGATTCCAATTTACTCAAGAACTAACAGTAAGTGGAAAATAAAAGAGGAGGGAAATTATAAAGAAAGATAACTCATATGGAAATTCCAGTATAGATGACCAGCTTTCGAATTTAAACATATAAAACTTTGCAGCCCGGCGAATACTGGCCTCAGTAGGTGCCCGGCTGCCTGAGGAGGACATGGATGCTCCAGTAGATCAGGGATTATTGATCTTTTATGAAAGAGTTTTCTCAGTTTAGGTAGCCAATTTTGCTACTCTTATGCATTTGGACAACTATGTGGTTAGCTAGAGCTGATAGGGTCTGTTCTTATGAAGAAATCTTCTCCAGTAGGATTCTTACAGTTGAAGAAGATGTCTTCGTTTTCCTTGTACATATCCCTATGGCGAACGTCCCATACGACGGTTGCGTGTGGTTGAGCCCAGATTTCTATGGTGGCTTCCGCATGGCAGCGTCAACAATTTTCAGGAAATTACAACGTTCGACGACGACATATCGGCACGTCTTCTCGACGATCCGCTGTCACACAATGCTCAGATGAAGCGTGAATTCTATAATGGTAATAACAAGGTGAACACAACTTCATGCCGCTTACAATTTTGCCGCACTGAAAGGCGACATGTCATCTGTTCCGAGTTCACAGCTCGTAGTTGACCTCTTTTTACTCATTTTGCTTTAGGTTTATCAGGTGATGTTCCCTGCACTAGCTCACGGAGTGATACTGTCCACTTAGTTTACTGTTTCCAAGTTCGTTATGCTGCATTGCGTATGTATCTGGAACAAATCACCTGAGAAACGAGGATGAAATTCAAAAATTCATCCCATATTGCACGAAATATGTGTTGCTAGCAAGCCTTCAATTTGCTCCTTACAGCCTTTCTTTTTCAAGCGAAGTAAGATGAAATTGAGCTTGCAATTAGCGAAATAATTCTTTTGTAATATTTACATCACCATTACGTGCCCGACCTTTCAAACTATAAATTTAACTAAAAACTATAACTCAATTCAAACTTTGTGGAAGGGTAATAAGATGTATTTCTCCTTCCAATTCCTTGGGAGCTCACCTATGCTTCCAAGCTAGAATATTGACCAAACGAAAATCAAGTAAATTCATTTAATTCGACTAAAAATTAGACGCTCCATCCGAAAAATCGAGTATTCCAGAAGAGCAACCCTTATTCTCTTCCACCCAAGGGAGTAGAGGTCTTCCTTTTCTGAATATTTCAAGTTTAAGCTTACTAGAACTAGAATATTCGAATATTCAATGTGTAAAAACACTACTCGATCTACACACTATTCCAAGCTCATTTTTATCATTGTCCCTCTTGCATGCAACCGTTTCAGTGGTGGGATTCATGAACATTTCCCCGGGAACGTTGTGACTTACCCGTCCTTTCAAAGAGATGGGTTCCACGAGCAAGATAAATCCTTTTTCCTCGACAATCTCGTCCATTCTCGATGGATGGGAAGCACAGAACCTTCCCGGGAACGTTCATGAATCTGAAATCCACATGAGAAGGCCATGAATAGACTGACTGCGCCGCAGTTCACCAGCCCATGTTGCCACTGCTATGTACACTCGCAAAACTCACATTTCCCCCACCAACCCAATGAAAAGCGATGATGGTGAATGTCGAAATACGCCTCGATACCTCAGTGAAAAAGCCCATGTCACTCAACGAGTGCAAATCCACCACATGTCGCCGCTGGCGTTTCAGAAGTCAGAAATTTGTGGTGGGAAAGTGCATTTCGCTGCATTGTCACAGGATGAAATTACTATAGCGATTACAGAAACGCTCTAATCATCCGCGGAATTCTCCACGAACGCTTGTTTCATTAACAGATAGTGGGCTAATGACATATTATTATTATTGTAAGTGTCTATTATCAGAGTGCAGCTACACAGAGTTCGATTGTTCGTTCACCGTTCTTCATATCATTTGCAGTTTTTGCTGCTGTTGGCGTGAAATGATTTCATGTTCGAGTTCCGATGCGAAGCGCCGTTCTTAGGCCAAAAACTTTGTTGGTGAGCAGCAGCCTCTCTGTAATATCCACTGGTATTCGAATTTTCTATTTAATGCTCGAATATTCCTATCAAATTTCGACAGCTTTCGAATCATTCGAATATTCGCTCATTTGTTCGATTATTCTCTGAAATGTTTGCTCAAACGCCAATGTATGGCATACAGAAACAATTCTCCCTAAGGCCGGTGCCAACAGTCGAATATATGGACACAATTTGTACCAGATGCGCTTGTCAGTCGCGCGTCAGACGCACCGATCCGTTTGGGCAGGGTTTTCATGGACGCCGCTTGATGCGGCAAGTATGTACATCCCAAATGAAAATACAGCGCACCAGCCTCTAGACCGCAAACGCGTGCGTCTCACCTGCGTATAGGCTGCGTCAGATATGCGTCTGGGATTATTCGTCATCATGTACGAGTTGCACGTACAATGAACGCATGCACTTTGTAGACACAACATTAAATAGGTGAATAGTGTGATTGTGGATCTTTCAAGAAGTCAAGCCTGCCTTAACGTGTAACCTAGGCATGATTTGATTGAAGAATGTTCTTACTACAGAAATGCGAGCGTTTGACGCGCGCGCGTCTATGTGATGATGGATAAATCGCAGCCCTGAAGCAGCGCATACGCATGCGCTAATGTTCTCGCAGCGGATGCGCGTTCTTTTCATTGAGGATCTGCATGACCCGTTGGACGGTCTTCATGGAAGATCCCACGCAGATGAATGCGTGCGTTTAACGCGCGTCTGACGCACACGCGTGCATAGTATAAATTGCCATTTAGGTTCCACACTTTTTATAGTAGCAGTTAAGCACTGTTACCACGTAGAAACCTTTTTAAAACATTTTTCACTGTCCAACTCCTCAGCCCAGTTTCCGTACACACAGTTGCCTTTTTGTTCTATCTGTTCATGATTTTTAAAGTTTCATCTTTGGTGTTTTGCTGTTTTTAGCACTATGTACTTCGGCACATCCCAAATAAATGATTAAGTAAATAAATAAATGGTTAATTAGATAAATACTGGTTAGATTACAATTAATTTACTTCCTTTCTAATGTTACAATCCGGTTTGAACAGAAGTTTGCTTTCACTAAGCCCAATTACGATTGGAACATGGAGCGGCTTTCTTCCAGAAACACCATGCATTGGCTCACATACATCATGGCCATGCTGATGTCAGCGATTTCGCTAAGGAATTCTCATGGAACGGTATTGCTTGTATCGGCTGTCCTGTGATTTACTACCGTCAGCATTGTCAGCTTCAGAATTTTGCGCATTGGACGCCTTCCGAATTTCGAAGTGCAAGAACAAGCATGGCTACGTTGGCTTACGTCTAACGTGATAAGAACACGAGTATACGTAAGGTAAAATGTTGGATGTGCATTTACACCTAGCACATGGAATAACTATGGAGTGCGGGTCATGATGAGGTGACGAAGGATGGACCGAGTCTGTCATTGGCCCATTCTTACAATAGCCCAACCACAGAAGTTTGACCCGCCTCCTTTTGCTTCTTCATGACCCACACCTATAGCTATGCTTCACGTCGAAATTTGCGTGAGAAAATAGTCCAAACCGGGCTGATATTCATGAAACGGTGAACGGTAAGCCAAGGAAGGTTAGAGTGGATGGTTATCGTATAGACCACGTGAGGTAACACAGACTGCCAAAGTTGGTTGCTAACCCGGTTTCGCTTGGTTATGTGTCCATGAGTCCTTGCTCTAGGCCTGGATGCATCATTGAGGTTACTCTGGGTAAGAGTGTTAGCACCCATGTCACCGGCGGGTAATTCTTGGAGCTGATAACACGTTTGCCTTGGGTAATCTCAGTGATGCATGCAGCGACTGGATATTTGCGGATGGGATATTCCATCTCTGCTAGCTTTCCTGAATACCAGCCTTGTACCCCTATTGATCTTCGGGTGAGTCCAGCCGGCGTCTGAAATGCTTTAATTTAACCCTGTCGCGTGCCAGAGTTACCCAATAGATTCTGTTCTTCTGAGGAACACGAAAAGCTCTTCAGACGCGTGATGAAGAAGTCTGTCCACTGATTTGCTGGAATTCTTGGTGGGAGCTCAACGCTGGCGCAACAATATTGATGCAAATGGCGTAAGGAGGGAAGCACATAACACTGGTTTTTTAATCTATTTCAGACCACAGTTGCAGGATTCTCATGAGCTTTGAAACCATATAACTGCAACCTAATAATTTTGGATTTTTCTCTCAAAAACGCTTTGTTATTTGTCCAATCCATTAGTCGCTGTGTAAACGTTGTTGTTCACGAACTTTGCTCTCTTATACTTATTAATAGTTTCCCGACCTTTTTAAATGTGCTCTATCATTAGGTGCTCTTTTACGCTGCTGATTAGCAGAGCACGCAATCGTACGTCACCTGGAAATTCCAGCTTTCCATGAGTTCGTCACCTAGCCACGCCTCAGAAATCCCGAAAAAATCCACGCCCCAGACCTTGTCCGGAGCCGCAGCCCGAGACTTGGGTCCGGCGTTATTCGATAGTATCAAAACAATGCCGAGTAATGAATGTGTTTAATACTAAAGCAGGTATGTGTCAAGTGCCGCCGTGATATCCGGCCAAAGCTATTGCATAACTGATGTGCAGGTCTCGTCGTCTCGTCGTGGTATACGGTAATCAGCCGTCGTGCGTCGTCGATTCAGCGCAGCGATGTAAGCCGCGGCATTCAGTCGACGGCATAAAAATGCGCTCCATTGCGCGTGCATCCGTCGTCACGTCTTACTGTAGCTCCATTCGTTGCTCAACATGGGTGTTTAGTTCATCTTGGAGTGGGGATATTTTCATGGAGATGTGTGGACGTGGATGATGCACGCTTCTAAGTTCTACGGTAGTGAGGTGTCTTGAAAAAATTGTGATAGTTGTCCCTACAGTGAAGGAAGGTTCACTGTGTTAAAGGTCGGAAGTGTGCTTGGACCAAATTTAGTGTATTCCAAGTACTCGAATTCTCTAATGTTCGATTTCGAATTAGTCGAAAATAGAGATTATTCAAGAGGGAGTGTGTGTCTGCGTAATGCTGGACCCGGAGAAAAGGTAAGAATAGCCATAGCGCTTTCTTTTTTTTTAAACATTCGAGTTTTTCACATTGACTTCTCATCTATTGCTAGGAATATTTGAATTATTCTGTTCTTGTCCGGTCATTGTCAGGAGTTGCATGCATCATTGAGATTACCCGGGGTAATAGTGTTAACACTCCAAAACTTACCCACCGTCTAAAACGGGCGTCAAAACGTTTACCCCAGGTAATCGCAATCATGCATCCAGGCTCAGAAGGTTTGTCGTTGTTGAAGTTTGTGAATAGCCAACTATATTTCTGGTGATTCCAGTCACTTAGATCTAGAAGTGTACGTCTCCTTATAAGCATGGATAAACCAAGGCCTTGAAAGGTTTTCTAAACAAAAACTATTCAATTTTACTACTTGTTGCTCGGTTGTTCAGGTCACTAGTAATTTAAAAAGTAAATTCTAAGAAGATTTGTCACTACTTTGTAATAACATAATTGTCTGATGCAAATGATGTTTATTAGTTCGAGACAGTGCCAGAGACTATAGCGCGTAGTGTAAATTTCTTACAGTGTAAGTAATCCGCTATGTTTTCAGGAGACATCCTTATCTAATCTTTGCTGCTCAAGTATCTCGAATTTATTTCTATTTTCCCTGAATTTCCGGAATCCTCAGTGAGATTATGCCCATCTACGTGTGTGTCTCCGTACAGTTAAGAAGTACGTACGTCGGTTGGTAAACTATCTGGCTTTCCTGGTTTCTAGACATTTTCCGAGCACTCCCTTTGTAAGTTTTTCTTCACCAAAGATTTTTCTTCTTTCCTTTCCATTCGTAGGACTCACATATTTGAAGCGCTTCTCTTACACTGTCTCAAGTTCTGCTTCTATTTAATTTTGGTAATACAAGAGATGGCAATCTGGACTACGGTAAATTATAACCGCGTGGTTCAATTGCCGAAGAGTTTCATACCGCCCTTTCTCTTCCCTTTTTAACTACTTTTATTCGAGTGTTTATTTTTACTGACAACTATTTCCCTATAACTATGCATGCTCCTGTTTGAATGCGTAATTGTTGCTATTATTCTGCTATGCGCAATGCTTCCTCAATTCTATTTGTTTTGTATCATTTTGATCCTGAAATTTCCACAACTGACGTTCTTGGACGATTTCCGCCTCAGTCCTGGGTAAATAATGGTCTCTTTCCTTTTTCCTCCAGTATTCCACACTTGCATCCCATTCTTATTAATAAAAAACCCCTTCGACGTTAGATTAAGCACAATACGGTACCTCGCATTATTTTAGAATTTCTGATGTTTGCACCAGTGTAGTTTTAGAAGACTCCAACAACGCTGTAACATCTAAGTACTTGAAGTTTTTCATATTTTTTGCATTTCCATCTGAAGAAGTCGCATATTTTTCACATCTTTTTGCTACATAGGTGGCTTTTCTCTCCCTCCACTAATTTTTCCTTCCAACTAATTTGTTTTGACTCATCTTGCTATATCACTCTCAGTAATTCAGCGTATAAAGGCATATTCAGCATATAGAAAGTAAACAAAGCAAATAAATGGATTCGTAAATATCCCAGGATGTAGTCTCTTCGAATTTTTCTTAGGTATTTCTTAGGTATCAAAGATATTTCAGTGACAGTGACTACCTCTCCACCCTCATTTCGCTCATCATATCCCTTCGCCTTCCTGATGCCGGCCCTGTTTTTCGTCAGTCGTCTCCACTCGTCATGCATCGCCAGTCCTGGAACAGTTGCTGGCGTATGGATGTGATAAACAGCTGGCTGCACACCCTCGATATGTCAGGCAGTACTAGGGTGCATGTAGTTCGGGAAAAATTCTCTAAAAAACTTCATTCTTGTAGGCTAGGGATCTGAAGAATTCTGTAGAAATGGAGTGTTCGGGCTAGCATGAGATTATTACGCCGAGCTTATGCATGTCTTTAGCGAATATGCTCGGCAAATGAGAAACTTTTTGCCAGGTATACCAAGGTAGGAAATATCAAGGTGGTAAAAACTCAGGAATGGCTGTGCCGCTCCCGAACGATAACATATGATTAGCCAAAAAGTAGCAATCCTAGTATAAAATCTGCTGATATTCTTCTCGAGCAGCACGGCTGTTCCGATTGTTGCGAAAAAGGCGATACTGCTTTTGATAAGTATCGATCGTGGGCCGACGACAGCAACGACATTGCTGGCGACAGATGGCTCGCAATCGATACGTATCAGAAACAGTGTCGCTGCGTCGTAACGACCGAAATTGCTATACCCCTTGAAGAGGTGAACAGCAGCAAAATACATCAAAGGACCCCTGGACCCGGCATCGTTGGCGTCGCTGCGGCACAACACGCCAATAATCGATGCATATCAAAATTGGAATCGGTCGAGCGACAACGATGCAGGATGCTATAGTCCATGGAGTGTATGGAGTGTAAATGCTGCATTAATAGCCCAGACAACTACTCTGGACTTGCTTAGTTGTGGCAGCTTAATCCGTATAAAAATAGTTGAAAATCGCCTGTTAAAAGCGATTTTCTGTCAAAAGAAAAGAAGTCAAACAGAAGTAAAGAGTACGAGGCGGTTCGAGGCGATTCCAGGCGAAATTTCTGCACCACCACATTTCTTCCATGCGTCCACAGAGCGCAGCAATGTGTTTCCTGACCCCTAGCAACCGTTAGTCATTCGCTGTCGTCGCGGCGATTATGAAACATGCGCCCTTCGCCCAAAATGCACGTTTTCTCTCTGCTTCGTAAATTTCGAGACTTCCGTGGTTCCCTGATGAATTCGGTGGCCGTTCGGTCCCCTCCCCGTTAGCGTCGCTGCAGCGTTGTGCGACTAACTGCCACCGTTTTATCAAGTAATGTAATGGGGTGAAAGCAGAACCAGATAAGGCGAAGCGAAACCGTTTTTCAATGGAACAGCACGTTTTGAAATCGTTTGATAGCGCTAGTACACTTGTGTCTGGGAAGGTAACTTCATACATGGAAGCGAACGACAGTTTTATGGAATCTAAGCATTGTATCGAATTCTGTAGATGTAACGTTAATTTTTGTTAGTTCCGCAGAATAAAAGCACTTGTATTGGAGCGCGCGCCGAAAGGATAAAAAATTCACTAAAAATAATGATATGCATGCAATTTCGGTCATATTACTTTGCTCTAAAATGGTCGTCACTTGTTGATAAGCAGCCAGATCTGAACGGACGTTCGCGTTCCTAGTGTTTTGCGAGATCAGCTAAGGTTAACTGTCATTCACTATCGCAGTGAAATTCCTAAACCACATCCATCTATCTCCAGTCTCTCTCAACGCCTTCCCGATCCATTTTTGACCGCTGGGTTATGTTATTCATCGATGAGATCAATATTTCTTTCCGTAACGTTCAACTATAAGAGCAACTGTGATACTTACTTAAGAAACCGAGATTACGCAAGAAATTTATATACATTTTTATGTAAACATTCAGAGACGACAGCAACCATGCTGACCCTGCGGCACGCGACGCACCTCGTTGTGGCGCGGCAGGATCCCTGCTTAACCTGGGCTCTGGAGCGGAAAGGGGTAGTGTTCATAGGAAAGAACATGCTACGTCTCCCTCCTCCAGAGGTTCTCATGATTGCTACTACAGGTCCTCATTTCTTTGCGGCACGTTCTCCACTGTTGCCACGGATAATCACATACGTATTACGCATAATCAACGTAAAAGCAATTGCGTTGCGCTGCAGACTGAAAAAAGAGAAATCGCGTAACAGGGATGAGACATCACAAAGCAAACCACTCTACGCAGTTCTACACGTGCAAGGCGGTGGGGGTTGCTTGAGGGGAAGGAATGTTGTTTCCGTGGCAAAAGTTTGACGGACGGCCAGAATTTTCAAATTAGATCACTAAGAACTAATTCTTAGTTTGAATAGATAAAATTAATGGATAAAAATGATAAAAGCCAGATATAAAAAACCTCTACGAAATATTCACTAAATTTTTTAAGGTAATTTTTCTTAGGTTTGCGGACCCATTATCTAGGTGGGTGAGAGGGAAAAGTGGTAGTGAATGCTAGAACATGATCAATAAAAATAAAAGGAAGATAAAAAAGTATTTGTAATCGCAAATGAATATTATTTATTGCTGCGGCAAGTGCAAAAATGGATCTCTTTAGCCAGAATTACGGGTGTGGGCTATTATGTGGTAAAAAGGGGCGTGTCGCAGCCTACGATTGGTTCAATCAAATACTTCCGCACCCCTCGCGGTCGACTAGTGCCTATCCGTTCGCGATTTCAACATAGATGCACACTCAAAATCCAAATGAGAGATGGGATGAGGTGATACCGAAGAGGAGGAAGTCAACGCCCATTTTGTCTCATATTGACCTGCACCCCAAAATCAAGCAGGCGAGAGGAGCGTCCGGCTTGAGATCCCTCGGAGGAGAACATTTTCCGCAAGGGGAACAAGGCAAACCTTTTCAACTTTCCTTTTACAATTACAACGAAATTCAAGATGAAAATCCAAGTTCTCTCTCTGTTTTCTTCTACCTTGCTTTTTGCTTACATTTTTCTTTTCTAGATTATAAGTGCGGCAATCGACAACTTTCATGGATCTAATTCCATCAACTATTGAACTTCAGGAGACATGAAGACGAAAATTCAGGGAAGAAGTAAGAAAAATTCTGTGTTAGTAGAAGCATCTTTTTATTGAAATATTTTGTGCAGATTATCAGAGGCTAACCCGTAAAAAAGGGTACGGTACAAGAGCAGTACAACGGGTAAATCATTCAATTAGTATTCCCTAAACAGCGAAATGCATATTATTTCTGCACCGAAATAGCTAATTTCAAAATCAATTTAAGGAAAATGATAAGGTCAGTTTTAACTTCTGTTGAAGGCTATGGCTCCAATTACATGGGCTGTATTGTCATATCGGCTATCCTTTCTAATATGAGCGTTTATTAGATTCGTGTGTTGTTTTTAGTTTTGACTCATAACAGTTTTCGCTCAGATTATGGCCAGATTCGAGATGCAAGAAGAATTCCAGGAGTTTGTCCTGTGAAAATGATATTTCCCGGAAAATTTGCAGCATTTGCTTGCAGTTCGCTGCAGTTGGAGTCGTTTCAGCATTGTATCCATAGCGCTGAAGACCTATGTTGTGGACAAAAAGCGCTCCGGGACAACTCGTGAAGACATGCTTCAGTAATGATTTAATTTCAGTAAGCTAACAAAAGACTGTTCAATCTTTTCAAGTCGTTAGACACAAAGAATAGTAAAGTGCTAACAAAAGCCTATAAGATTTATGTTTAGATGCATTCTGGAATATGGTACCAGCGTCCATATCTGCTTCAAAAAGTCAAACATTAGAAAAATAGAAAGTGCTCAAAACAACTTCACAAGAAGGCTTAGGCCAAGAATGAATGGATTCAATTACTACGACATCCCTAGCAGTCCAGTCCGTAATAAACACCTGAATCTTAGCTCAATTCTGGAACGGAGGAACAACAGTGACCTGGTTATGATCCTTGAAATACTAACCGTCACCATTGTGAGAGTTACGAATTTTTTTCAAAATTTTGTTACGTTCACTAAGAGATGTGACTTAACCCATTGCGGGCCACGTGATGCACATGGTGTATCACGACCTCACGTCACCGTATGGCTATTTGATGGACATAGTGCTTCATATTAAGTCTTTATGTTAGAAATTGCACTTTTTCCTAACAGCCCTTTTCCAGAGCTACTTTATTAAAGACAGAAAACAACGACTCATACCGGACCGACTGAAGTATAAACGTTAATTGGCCACCCATGCAAAAATATGCTCGGTCAGCATTCCCGTGAAAGTAAAACACTTCAGAAAATTGGTAAAGCAATCCATAAAGTCTTCAAATGTTTCCAATAGTTTTCAGTAAAATGTGATGTTTCGTTTCCAACCTATTGTTGTCATCATTTGTGCTGTATTTACCTAAGTATACGTATTTCTATCCACATGATCCTTCCATGTATTAATGAGTAAATTTACCAGATACTTTGGAAAAAATCCCCTGCATGCTCTCAGTCCTTCTGACTTTGCGGAAAGTGTTCACCTACGTCGATAACTTTCCCGCAAATGATCGCTACCGTATCTAACTCCATTAACGACGCACGTAGCGTCCCAGTTACTCGCAAAGTGGAGATTAAAAGGTTATTCGAATTGAGTGGAGAAAAACCTCTGACGATGGGTGATGTGACACACAGTCTGTAACTGATAACGCCAGTCGATGAGAATCGATTGCTTGGGGTGAAGGAGAGGAAAGAGAGGGAGAGAAATGAGAGAAAGACGTAGGAGCAGAGAGCTCCAGGACGGAGAGGTGATCGTTGCCAGCCCCAGGGCATCGGAAGCAGCTGCGGTGGAGCTGCGCACGGATTCGTCCAGGATTCGCGGTGGCTGACGGCGATGCGACGGCGGCGGCACCCGCCGGCGACGTCCACCACGCGCGCATCCACCACACACACCGCGTTCCCACGCCCCTCGGCGCGGCTCTCCTTGCCTAGCGTGCTATTTCGCCGTCGTCTACGGCCCCGCCCCCGGTTGAACGTAGCGCGCGTTACAGAAATTCTTTGCCGCCATTCCACGCATTCCTCGCGGTTGCTTCGTTTTCGCCGGTTTTCACACACCACGCACCGCACACACACACACTATCGGTCCTCGCCAATTGGGCGGAGCTTGTTCGGCACGACCTGCACGTTCTTCCGGACCGACAGAGAGAGACGCGAGAACTCGAACAACTCACTCAACGCAAACACAACTCCGGAGTGAAAGTTTGCGCTGACCATTGAGCGTTTAAAGAAAGGTATGGTTCATGAGACGTTTGTTTAGTGATATCCAGATCGTTTCAACGCAGTAGACAGTTTTAGTAAGCTGGGTTGGGTTAACTCCTTGAATAAGGGTTAGCACCGATTCTCCAGGTCCTATTTGTCAGGATATGCACCTGCAGCGGGGATACAGGTAAAGCTGCGCATTTAAAATAAAATCACCCAGTTTGGATCACTGGCGAGCGTTTGGGAGTCTCACCTCAGGCTATATTGTCTAAGGAAGCACCCGAAAGGAGCTTATTCCTGGGAATGAAGACTTGGATTCTTTGAAAGAATTTTCCATCTCCTTTGAAGTGTTTAAATATTTTTCTGCCATCACCTAGGGGGAAAATATCCTCTTCCTTGCTTATTCTCCAGGATTACATAGCTTTTTCTTTTCTCGGATCTCTAAATATTTTCATGCTCCGTCTTGCTTTGAAGCTGGTGTTGACGCTACATTTTTATATACATTATGTTTATGGATTTGTGCATGTCGTTATGGATGCCTAATATTCTCATCGAGCGGTGGTAAAGGTCGCAACTTTACCTGTATCGAATTCGTTAGCCTTTTCGTAGGCTAGCCTACTTCTTTGGAACGCCCCACCGAAGAGAATCTCTGGAAAACATCCAAGCTTATCATGCCTTCTCCTGCGCCCTTGCTGATTCTGAAATGAGGTGCTGAATCATCTCCAATATTCGCGAGATCTTAGACATCACGGAGTCATCGTGACTGTCCAAAATTCCTCTTCCATCTTCCTACTTCCTGATTTCATCCACGGCAAATCCTCCGTCAGACACTGCGCTCTCATTACAGTGTACGGGTCTCCTCCTGCAGCTGGATCCTGCATTGAGCTCTGTTTCTGCTGGTCTGCGCATGAATACGCGCGAAACAAGTTCCGACGTCTCGGTTGTCTTCGCCGAAAATCAATTGATCGATTGACGCCCGGTCTCTTATCTCTGCCGATCTTCATCGATCGCTCGATACACAATCAATGCCGGCGATTTCGCTGCTCATGCTGATCGATACGCGTCAATTATGGAGCGACGACGGGTAAGGTCGAGTAATTCGTGCTGGAAAACCATCTGCTCGACGCGCGCCACAACACACAAAAGCGACTGCGCTGGGGGTGCGCGCGTTGACCGTTCAGACCGGGGCTGCGCGTCCTGGATCCACGTGCACTCTGCGCAGCGTCTGGCCTTGTAGAGCGCGGTGCGCCTGAAGGTCACCCGCTCCTTATCTCGCCGTCGTCTTCCCCTCCCGTATCCGTCGGAGTCGTCGCAACGTCGCGTTCCTCTTCGAGAATCGCACTCTCTGACGGCTGCGTATCCGTCGCTGAGTCACATGTTTTCGGGCGCCGCGTTATCAGTTCGAAACACAGCGCCATTGTTCGGACGTTTGTTGCCAGTCGGCCTACACCAGGCGGCCGGCCGGTTAACTGAGTATCACAACGGCACCGGGCACACACGTAAGCAGCAAAACTTGGCTGGTGGTCAAACAGCTGTGGGCGGTCACCCCACGGGGCACTGTGAAATTGTTTTTGAAGAGCGAGCGAACTGGCGAGGGGGTTTGTCGCTGCCCTGTCGTGTGAGGGGATTTTTCATCATCCGTAGTTGGCATCGGTAGCGGGATTCATGTAAGGATGAAGCTTTTGAGCTAACGTTATGTGTTGGGAAATGGGCGAGATGATTCTGGAAAAGTTGGTGGATCCGATGCATTCCTCACTATTGGTTGCTTTGACGAATTTCCAGTGTCAGGCGGAGTGGATATTGCGCACGAAATTCATCGGGTCTGATTTTACAGGGCTTCCGAAAGTATTATTGTTAGGATTCTAGAGCCCTTGTGTTTTATCCAAGTCTTATACGGGAATTCAGGTTCTTTCGCAATGCCTCATTATGAGTCTTAAGGATGAATTCCCATTTATCCATCTAGGCCAAATTTGTCCTTTGAGATTTTACTGCTAGGCCAATACTGGTTAGGTTCGGCCAGGTGATCAGTTGGAGTTAGTTATTGCGAGCATATTCTGACAAAAGAGACCTATCAGGTCAAATTCAGCCATGCCTGGCAATACGGAATCCAGCCTCTGAGTGCCACCGAAGCCATAAATCCTTTGATTTTTGGAATTTTTGGTTTTCTCGCAGAAAGAGTGCATGGAAACCTTAAACGGCGCCATATCTTATGCAGTAACCCTCTATACAGAAGCAGCATCCGAAATTTGGTCACCACATAGTTTATTCGTGAATAAGTCGTGGATAGCTAGTGCATTGTCGAGAATTCAGAAAAACCCAATCCACCCAGGATTTCCCGCTCCATCACTCCCTTGGCTTGGAAGTAATCAACATCATCGAGCAGATCCTTCCGCCATTCACAATTTAACGTGCCAGTAAAGCGCTTCAAAAACCGGCTGCAGGTAACGGTCACGCCTGCGGGCCGCTGCGCCGGCCAGCGCGGTTGATCAAAGGCGCCGCGCCAGCGCTAAGTGCGCCATAATATCGTGCAGTTTTCTTTATTGTTTAATGAACGGCGATGACGCGGCGCGGCGGTGCTTATCTCTACGATTGTCAATAATAGCGCGACAATACAGTAATTGATTACAGTACTTCCGTCCCCCGGAAAGGTGGTGGTGGTGGTGGCGTCGTATCAGCTGCGAGCCCGCGCGCGATCCGACGTCGTTCGTTCGTTGTTTCATCGTTGCTGGTCGCGGTCAGCAGAGAATGATTCATTGACATCGAGGCTTTCCTGGTGTAATTGTTAGGCGAAACTAGTCGAATACGACACAGAGAGACTGACTGACTGCGAGAAAACTAGTCCACATCAAGGTAAACCTATTCAGTAATACCGTATGCCGCAACAGGTCACGGTACTCGGATAACGGCGCACTGTGATTGACTTCTTGGACTCGAAAGTAGTGCAGTTACAGTTGGAAATCGTCGGTGAAGTCTTCGGATCTGTTTCCATCTTGTCAAAAAGGGTGCATTCAAGAAGATCGTGGTCAATAGGGAAACAATCCAGAAACGCATAGAAGGGGGAGCAAGGCTTCATGGAGCCAATCTGCAAGAGAAATTTCGGTCTGGATTATTTTCTACATCGAATTCCTTTATAATTTCTATTTTATATTCTATTTCTATTCACCTCCGGTAAAGTTTCCAGGAATTCCATTAACCTCAAAAGAGCTTTAAAGCTCCTTCTTTTCCAGTCGTGGGCATGTTCCGTTGAAGGTGCCTTTTACTTTTGACCCAACTAAATTTTCATATGAAAAAGTTTATTTCTGGCTTGAGATTTGGACTGATTTTTCGTCTTCACTGGCCCAAAAGTAGTAGCAAATCAGAAGAAGACGCAGCAGAAGACCTCAAGAGAGCGAATTTCATCAGCCACAGCTGGACCATGGATGATTCCCAGACTGGGAGGCGTTTTTGACGTCACCAATCTAAGGTACCGATGAGCAGTAAGGTTTTGGCGCTTGCTTGGTTTTCTTTTCCGCCTAGCAAAACGAAGAAGAGAATTACCTAAGACTCTCCTCTATTTTCTTTGAAATTCTGGTTGTTTACCACTTTGTTACCTAGCAAGGAAAGTAGTAGCTAAAATAGTGTAGAATCCTTTCCATTATGAAAAACAAGCGCAAAAATTGATGCAACCTGAGCTGTACTGCTGTACACTGGGATTTTCTCAAGTTTTCGCGGTTACTGCAGTTCCATTGGTTCCATGGCCTACAGAATTTATGTGATCTCAAGTTTTGCAAGACCTCCTCCACTCAAAATCAATATTTTTGAACGATATACCAGCAGCCCTGAACGATCCCACCACGACATGTTCCCTCTTTTCTTTCTCTCGCCTTCCTATTTTAAACCTACGCATGAGCAGCCCGTTCACTCGCTATATTAATAACTCTTTTTGTAGACATTTGTGAAACTCGACCGGCTCCCCCCTTTTTTACCGCATCGATTTTTTGTTTTATTCCTGTTATGTTCCACTCAGCACACCGTGCTGTCACACTCACCATGCTGCAGGCGAAACTCTCCAGGAGAAGGCTCCTTCCTGGAACATCTTTTTTTGCGCCCCGCGTGGTGTCGCATCTCCCTCTCTGCCCTTCGCTGCCCCGCTCTGGATGATTGTACTGGTAATAGCTGATCGCTGTCGTCATGTTATCTATGAGTTGTCCGCAATGCGATACCAGCAGTCAGCTGTTGTTTGAGAACGGAAAGAGTACACTCGTATATCTATCTGCTCGTTTTCATATCGTTTTACTACAATAACCTCCTCGTCATCAGCCGCTTTTGCTAGCACCTTTACTGGGACTTTGGCTGGCTCTATAGACTGTGCGGATGCATTTGTGGTGCATTCTGCCGTCGCGGCAAGAACACCAACGACGTCCAGTTCTTTGTCGTTGGAGGCTCGGCGAAATGGCTTCCGATGCTGGTGGTCGTTGATCAGACTGCGAAAGCTGGATGCGAACAGGGTCGGTATGGGTAGTGAGGACGGGTTCTGCGCTTCTTACCGTGTCCAGACGGGTGTCATAATAACATACAAACCCTTAGCCTTTCCCAGGTGTTCGAGTAGGCCTTCTTTGGCCCGATAGACCGGTCAAGAAGCTTCGCCTAAAATATTCTGATTTCAACCTGTCACAGTTCTCCATTCATTTCTTCTACTGGCTCTGTGTTTTTCCTTTGTTTTCTTTGTTTCCTTAATTTCTACTTTTTTATTCGTTACTATATTTGCTTATGCATGTACTCCATACGCACCAGAACAGAAAAAAAAGGAAAAATAGAAGCAAAGCCCTATCTGGATGGCGATCTTTGTTTAAAAAACACTACTTTTAGAAATAATCGCAGAATTCATGAAATTTTCTTCGTTGCGCCAGGTTTTTTTTTTCGTTAAAAATTTTTTTGACAGAAATTGTCTTCGACGCTAGGCCGCAATAAAATTTTCCACTATAACAACCTGGCACGGAAGAGAAAATTCTACAAATTCAACCGAAGACGCCCAGGATCGAAGATAAAGGAGTATGGAATTCACTAATCGCAGAATTTGTGCAAAAACCTGCGGATGTGTTCTTGATTTTCCTTTGGTTTCGGCCGAAAAACATGCCTCGATTGAAAATGAAGTTTTCTGGAAGAATTCCTGGAAATTCATATAATTTTGCTGGTATTTTCTCAAAATGCGTTGAATTTTGGGTCAGTCAAGGCAAGTATGCTCTGGTTTTTGCATAATTAGGGCATTAGGACTCTAATTT
The DNA here is from genome assembly GCA_000688135.1 of Ancylostoma ceylanicum. Classification (NCBI taxonomy): domain Eukaryota; kingdom Metazoa; phylum Nematoda; class Chromadorea; order Rhabditida; family Ancylostomatidae; genus Ancylostoma; species Ancylostoma ceylanicum. The sequence goes on from JARK01001563.1 coordinate 68,323, forward strand.
TTTTGATTTCCACTTTTTTATTTGTTACTTTATTTACTCATCTCCTACCTTTGCAGAGTCGCAAAAAAATTTCAAATAGCCTGACATCGTAATTCATAACTATGCCCATATCCGTGAACTCTTCGATTTACCCTCATCACATCACTGAATTCGCCTCTTGAAAGTGTTTCAATCCCCATTACAATGTTTTTAATGTTGTATTAAGTCAACAGGTGCGGAGTAAGGGGGTGAATCCTGTAGTACTCATGAGGCATTGAAAATCTAACGAGGAACCAACATTTTAGCCGCATTTTGACCGGATGGTATCAAATATTTTGTTATCAAAGATACATGTATTTTTCGAAGAAGGTCGCTAGCGTGAAAAAGTTTCTACCTATAGATTTCTGTTCCCCTTAAAATTCCGGAGGATTTTAGCCGGTTTTGCAGCCATTTAAAAAATCTTACTATTTTTCCTGTTTCTCATCCAGTACATGTGGCGGAAGCTACGAAGATGTGCCTTGTTACGTTGGGTACATACACTGAGTAGGTTTGTCAAGGTTTTTTGTTGCTTGGATCCTAACTCTGCTGTACAGTACGTCCTGAAGACCCAGTAGCAGCATAATTCCCAGAATTCACCCACTCTTCCATATCCCACCCTTTTTCTTTATCCTTATTCAGGATCTCCTTCCAGAATGACCGGAGCAGACTTCTTCACCTCATTTCGACGGTAATCTCAATCACCTGACTGATCGTATCATCGATTTACCCCCTGGGTTCACTGAATTCTGGCTATTTGCCACGCGCTTCCGCGTCTGCGTCTCCCAGCTCGTTGGTGCGTCGGCAAGCGGTGAGGAACAACGCGCAGTCGTCTGCACTTGATTGCGAAAACCTGTTCTAATTGGGAAGAAAGACACTAAGTGCTAATGCATTGTGCATGTATCTGTATGTACCTAATACGGAACGGGCGACATTGACGACAAGCGACCACGACGACGACGACGACGACGAAAATGTCGGTGGCCGGACGGGTGGTTCGCCAGCTCCGAAGTGCAGCCCGTTCCGCTCCCGTTCGTGCAGCGGCTCTGCTGCTGCGCTGCGCGTCCTTTAAGGTTCCGGTACGCGAAAAAGTCGCAGTGTTTTGATCAACGCGCCTCGGCTCAGCACTTGCTGTGTAATAGTTGTTGCAGAGACGAGATGGCAGCGCGGAAAGTGCGCGAAAACTGTTCTTTCAACGGTGAGAGCGGGGGATTTCGTTCTTTCATCTCTCCCCTCTGCAGAGTCGATATATCGATTCGTTTTAGTATTTTTTGTGAGTCACAAGAATTACACACCGTTCTCCGCGGCAATACCTGGATAGAGATGACGTCACGGATTTGAGCGGAGTCCCCACCGAAATGCCATCTGTTCGGTGGCACGTCCGTATCATTTCGGCTAATTGGCGTCTGCTGAATTTCTTCCGGCGAAAGTTGACATCAGTTGCTTTTCTGGAAGCAGGGCAAAAGACATCCAAGGAAAGTCCTCGAAGCGGTTTTCAAGTTTTTTCTTTGAGACATTGCGACTGGTTTTAAGGACCAGTGGGTGTTTTATTTCCTCGGAAATTGAACATATCTTGCTTTAGGTAGTAATTATTCTCTGGATAAGAACTTATTGGTGGCTTTATTTTTTTAACTTATACTTTTCTTTCTATGCTCGATGTCGTCAAACGATGTACTAGAATTGTTCAAACACGGGTTTGGAGCGTTATGCCTGAAAAGGGTGGCTCCGTCAGCTCCGCGATTGGTCATTGGAGGGCACATTAATAATCGATTGTGAGTGAATTCAGTAATGGTGTATTCAAGAAGGAGAGAGGATAATTCTTCAAAGGATGGGAAGAGCAACAGCGCTTCACGTTTTTCGATTTTTTAAAATTTTTTGAAAGGGTTTCTTAATTTGCAACTGCGTTGCTTAAATTACTCGATTTCTATTCGATCTCAAGTACACTTGCATCTATCACAACCTCAAAGACTTTCCGACCATTTAGATTTACCTCTGCAATAGGGTTTTTCTTAGCCGTCCGCCTTGCCATTTGAGTCTATAATATTCAAAAAATTGTACGAGTTTTCCGCCTCACGCCTCAGCTACCACTTTTTGGGTAGCACTTTCACCCTTGTCCTGATAACTCCCTCGGTAATTCTATCTTGTCGAGGTCACCCAGTCACCGAACAGTGCTCCGCATGAATTCGCTGCACTTTATCATGGACAACCTGCAACTTCGCCACTGAACCACACCCGTCAGCTGTCCGCGCTTTGCTACCGTTTCTAGATTTTCTCTCCGTATTGTAATATTACGTTTATTTAAGAAAAACATCGGACACTGCATCTTTTCAACATACCGTAGTCAGTGTTGCATAAATAATTTTCAACAGTGCTAATCCGCAATTGCACAAAATGCGCTCATCTATTCATAGTTTGAGTAGGAAAATCTGGATGCGTGCTATTCCTACACAGAAATCTCTTCATTTCGTGGTGCAGGAGGTAACTGTAAAATTTTTTGGAGTTTTTTACTCTATCCTTCATTGACCTTTGTTCCACAATTTCCCAACCACAGACAGATTTCTCCCCTATCGATGCTACTTTGTAAACCCAATGGACTAAATTTTCCGTTTTTTAGTGTCTGTAATTGCAGATCATTCGTAGTACCGTACGTATGTTCTTGAGTTTTTGTTCTTTGAAGCCGTCGGCTTCCCGTTGAGTCTGCCAATGCAGGATTTTTACTGTTCTCGGATGTTTGCAGCAAACTTCCGACATCATAAAGTGGGTTATGGCTCCAATAAAAATCGGTGAATTTCCTAAAAAGCCACACGTTCCGTCTTGAAATAATTTATTACTATATGTTCGAAATCACATTAAAAAATTACATTCCGTTAAATCACAACATGATAAGGATAATCGCTTTACTATAGGTTTGACCCACGCCCAACACGTAGGAGTCCGAGTCTCACAATTGCGCGCCGCGTAGAGCACAAATTCTGCAATTGTACCCACACCGGGGGAGTCGGTGGCGGTGGCCTTTCCGCAGCCTCAAAAAGCACGCGTCGCTCGAGCTCGAATCCTCTCCGGGATAAACAACCATGGGGTTTTCTTGATAGTTGAGTAATTTTCTTACTAGTTGACATCAAATGTGGTGAACAACTATCAAGAAAACTCAGATTCGCCACTGCGACGATGATTCTATCGTGAGCGGTGCGGTCGCGCGGCGTGCTTTCCGAGACCGCGGAAGGGTCACCACCATCGGCGCCTACTGTACGTAGAATCACTTAGGTTTTCAAAATCAGTGGTATCCTGATAATGAACATGCATCAGGGATCAGTGTTTACCACTTCGTGTACTCAGATGTTTATACGCACTCGTCGCACCATTCCACTCCATGGTTTTCGTGGCAGGACCAGCATACTTAACGCCGCTGTAACTTTTGCTTTTGTCGTAGCTGTGGGTGTAGATGCGACGTCAGAAAACAATGCGGGCGACGAATACCGAACCGGTTGCGCACTTACACTTGCACTTCCTCACCTGGGGATGCTGTGGAATATACGATTCCTTCTCATGAAGATCAAAACGCAGTAGTCGATAATCTTTCTGATTTGCTGAAGATTAGTCTGCGTTAGGGGTGACGAATTGGGGACAAGGGCGAGTTAACGTTTTTCCTCGGCGGTGTTCTATTGAAGGCGCACTGTTCGACATTGAAAGGTGCGCATGGTTGTGACACTGCCTAACATGGCATGACACAGCAGCCAAACGTGCTCATCTACAGTAGCAGCTTACCCTAGTGCTCGTTAAACGCTTGTGAGGACACACATAGCACTTGAGCGGGGTGAGCACCACCGTGTCCGTGTGTCAACAGCGGGAACTGCTCAACAATGGGTCGAAAGTTAGACTAGTGTGCGTGTTCTGCCAGTGATTTGCAGGTGTATCCTGCAAATTCTCGTCGCCCAAATTCCCGTCCTGCTAAATTAATTCCCGATCTGAAGAAGCATTAGATGACTCATTCGTTCCGATTGCCTAACGAGGAATCAAATTATCGATTGCTTGGGGGCACCTCGATTCCACAGATCACTTTGACCCAGTTAATCAATAGCTAAGCACTGACATATTGATCGATTACAACGAAGACGCGCATGCATCAGCGTGTAGGTGTGTGAGTATGTGTGTGTATGTCGGTGTGTGCGTGTGTTTTCTAACGTCAGCTGCTAAGTATGTGCGCTGAGACGTGGAGACAGTGTGCAAAACGAGTAGACGCAGACACAGGAGGTGTATTGGTTTAACCTGCTGCTGCTGCCGTCTGCACGTAAGAACTGCCACCACCTGCGCGGCCTCGTAAAAAAAACTTCGCAGCAGAACTGTCACCATCGATCGATACGCGTCACTGATGACGTCACGCTGATAGGATTGCAAATTTGGCAGTGGTAGGCCAGGGGCATGGGGATAAGTGCTGGATGACCGTAATTACGGAGTGTTTGAGCTTTGGCAAAGTGCCAGAGTCACGCCACTCTGCATCTCTAACACAGGGTAAACTCAAAATTTCCAGCACAGTGGTTCTAATTACAAGAATTTGGGAGAAAACTTGGAACAGCAGAGGGAAGTTTTTTTTTCCTGTCAGGGGGGGGGGATAAATATATGTCCTTGACTCGTATTTATTTACTTGTTTACTTATTTGTATGCGCCTGAACAGCACGCCCACATATTACGTAAATATCAAGCTACTTACTTCTATTCGCTGTGCTGATAGGGTAGACAGCAATTAATTTAGGAAGTCATGAAGCTTTTGATTTCTTTAGAAGAAAAAAAAACAGAAAAAATGGACAATTTAGCTTGTCTAGACAACAAATGATTTTGCAAATCATCAACCCACAGTTTTTTTTCCAAAATCATTAAAAAAAGAGATTAATTGCTGCCAATTCGCGGTAAAAAATGATGACTTAGGCAAGAATCCAAGAACAATCCATAAGGTAATGATTGTTATTTTGTTACATGTATATACGTTAAAATTTTGTAGAAATAATTACAATTAAATTTTCCAGAATTATCCAAGATTTTTTCCGTGCACAGTTTTATTTTTACCAGGCTCAGCAACGTCTGCCACTTTATCAAATATTTTATTACTACTTCATAGTGGTTCCTTTCATTCATTTCAATTTATAATCGAGTCCTTAGTCTCAGAAAATTTGTCTACTAATTTTTTTAAATTAAGGATTGTTCTTGATTTTTGCCTGGGTCGAAATTTTCTGCGGCGAATCTGGAGCAAGATGTTTCCCACGATTTTAGAAAAAATCTGCTGTGGTTTGATAATTTGCCAAATCAGTTGGCATATAGACAAGCCAAATCGTCAATTTTTCCTGTTTTTTTTTTCACGAAAAAAATCTACGGCTCCATAAAAATAGGTCGTCAAATCAGTTGATGACTAGCCAATCAGCGTACCGAGTAAAATTAAGTATTTTTGTATTATCTACTTCGTGTTTTTCTTTGGTTACAGTACTTCTCATTTCAATTACTAAAATTATCGGTATTCAATTATGTGAGCATTTTCATGCATTTTCTGCTGCTGTTAAAATGACGATGAACCGAGCAGCTGCAAAGAGGGGGGGGGGGGGAAGAGAGAGAGAGAGAAAGGGGAAGAGAAGAACAACAATGATCTTCAGCATCATAGGGATCCAAGCCATCAGTATTGGAGGAGTATTTATTTAAGAAAATAACGTATTAATGTTGAATTTAATCTTTCAACAATAAATACATGGAAAGTGTTTGAGGGAAATTCGGATAAATAATTAAATAAATAAATAAATAAATAAATAAATAAATGAGTAAATACTTATTCTGCCCTCCTCGCCCGTTCTTTTCCACTGACAGGGACATGTAATCTCTGTTGTTCTTATAACCCATTTTTTGTTTCTTTAATACCTTTTACTCCCGAATCTATTCGTATTTTAAATAAGTACCATAAGATATAAAATTGTTCCAACCTCTGCACCTCCAGATCCTGGCTTCATCCTGCATTCTCTGACTCTCACAATATGGACTTCTTCCCGGAAAGGGCTGCTCCTACTTTTTCTCTCGAATACTACATAAACGAAAACAAGACATTTTTCAAGACAACACCCGCAAAGAATTCATGTTTGCGACTTTGTATCCTGAAGGTTACCCGAGTTTTTTTTTTTGTTAAAATTCATATTTACTCTGAATTCCTAACGTTCTCAACAGTTCTGGAAGAGTAATCCGAAAGCTGCGGGAAGCCGTGAAGTGGATCTACGGATTTGCTTTAGTTCTGTACTGCTTCTATATTTCTTACCCTGCTGTGTTGTCTATTCTTGTTAGTGGATATTCTTGGGGAGCAGAGGAAAATTCAGTAGATTTTTGACATATTGGAGCTCTATTTTCCAGAAAAAAAAAATGCTGCCATTATAGTGATGATTTGCTGATTCTATCTGACTAACACTAGAGCGTTCCTCCCTGGAAATTCCCCTCCATAGGCGATATTCCCTCCGTCGAGCATCGTTGCACGCTGTTTTTTGGGCGAGGTGCTGAGCACGTTTGCGCGAAGTTCGAACGATGTTTGCGCGGCTCTCCAGCGCGTGTGTCGCCGTCCTGCGCGGGATCTCCAGTCGTCGTCGGGCGCACGTCAAGGCCTTATCAGGACGCCATCTGATAACGCTCTGCGCCTCCCACAATCACGTGCTCTCTGCGCACGCAATCGCCAACTCTCCGTCTCCGTCATTTCTTTTCCCTCGTTCGTGGATGTTTTGCAGTGCAGCGGCGGCGGCGCCGAATCGCAACCGTTCTGATTGCAATTTTAGATATCTCCCCTCGACGGCTGCGAAATCCACAAATCCGCAAAGAGATCTAGAGTTCTGCTGCTGCTGTGTGTGTTGGCTGGCATGTCCTCTGGGAGGTGACTGACTACTGCGCAACAAAAACGGCCACTGGTTCTAGTGGTGCGGAAAAAACGCAACGATCGAGCAGGGGTTGACAGCTGATCAAACACACTGGAGCTACTAAACGAGCTGCAGGTGCATACTGACACAAAAAGCGTGGCAGCGCCGCCTGGGCTTTGGCCCGAGCGTTTCGCGGAAAATCTTAGACAGTTCTGTTTTTCAGATGAACGACTCGGCCGACATGGTCAAACAAGCCACCACGAAGATCGAGCCGAACGATAGGTGAGCAGCGATCCCCAGTAGCAGGCAGTTGAGGGGGGGGGGGCTACGAATTTTTCTGAACTCAGATCCAAACCTCTTTCTTTTTTCCTGTACTCTCCAAAGAGGGTGGTGCAAAAGATTTGTGCTTGATCCCATGTCTGGAACATTTTCACAACACAATGTCCGATTATACAGTAACCAAGGGATGGAGATTGCTCCTGATTCCGCTACGCTACACAATATAAAAGTTGGTTTCTGCGAGTAAAATTTGAAAATCTACAGGTGAACATCCACAGGAAACTGGATTGAAATAGACCTACAAACTATGAACGTCGATCGAAAATCCCACCAGGGATGTTTTCCTTTAAATCTTGAACTGCGATCAGGAATTCACACGATTTGAACAGACCGGAATAGCTCACGAATTGAAGAGCAGAGAGACTTTGGTTTTTTCATCAGCCTGAAACTGTGCATTCACGTAATTTTTGAAATTGAAAACAAGAAAAAAATTGAAACGAAGAAGCAAACAACCATATCTATCGCTCAAATCATTTTTAGACTTTTAAGAGTTTGTGTTAGAAAGAATTCAGTAGTTTTCCCGAAAAATGGTGGATGAAGCATCGTGGAAGTACCAGAAAAGAATCTGTTCAGTAATTCAGTGGTATCTCGATAGAAATAAATCCATAAGCCCTCGCTCTTTCAGGCTCACTCCCACCTACGACACGTTCAAGAAAGAGACGTGGCAAGGAGCCTCTCAGCTGAACGGTGGCCAGATGATTACTGTAATTTTTACTGTGTCTTCTCATTTCTGGGCTTTTGAAAATTTCCCTGAGTTTTCTATAAGAAAGGAGAGTATGTCCTAATCAGCCGGCTTGGCTTTACAGTTCCCGTACATTCTGGAAATGGTTTTATTTCAGCTCTCGCCACCGGCTGGTGATCCTGCTGGCACCCAGCCCGAACCTACCCAATCCTCCTCAAGCGCCGGCTCCGACCTGGCGGCTGGTGATGCCGAGGGTGTGTGGAGCGTGGACATTGATCAGGTGGGGTTGGCGCTAGTAATTATAGGTAGCCGCTATGGGCTTACGATGGACTGAGTTTGTTACAGGCGTTTCAAGAAGCCCTAGCCATTTATCCGCCCTGTGGTCGGCGGAAAATCATCATCAGCGATGAGGGAAAGATGTACGGTGAGTAGAGAGTTTGCTATTTTTGATTGCCTCTTTCGCACCTTCATTTCCTCTATCTGTCCTCATCTTGATCATCCATAATCTGCTGTTCATCGCCTAAACGGAGAAGCTTTGAGGTCTCGATTCTAACCTCCTGTGGCCCTCCGCTTCTGCCACTCTCTACCGCCCGACCATTTTTGCCAGGTCGCAGCTGCTCTTTCCATCTGTCCGTGTGTGCTAATTCGCATGCCTTCGCTAGGCTACCGTGTGATGAATTGTCCATGGCTGCCGGACACAATACCACGCGCGCAGGGTCGTCGTCGTCGTCGTCGCTGCCTTAGCGAATTGCCCGAATCCCCGGCAAAAAAGGGGTTGCCGCGCTGCTGAGGTCACCGGATTGAAAAGTTCGGAAAACAGTTCAACGCGCAGTCTGAAGTGCGATAGAATAAGTGCATAATGGGGACTCTTGGGACGTCAATTTTGACTCTGTGATTGCTGCTGCTGTTGAACTGGTTTCGTTACATCGAATTACATATTGTGCGGATGTATTTTTACAAGGCAAGATTGCACCTCTAGCCGTGCAAGTTTTTGCGCGGCGACGAACGTTTCGGCTGGAGAGATCGTCTCATTTGCAAGCTGCTGAGGGACGAGTCGTTGAGGGGAAATTTTCGATCCTAGGCAAATTTGATGGGGTGATCGGTTTCTCCGGAGCAAATCACTCTCAATCCGCTGAAAGATCACTGAATAGCAGCATTAAATATAGGCTAGCCCTTTTTTCCTGAATCAGGGAAGAATTTCAAGAGATGACATCAAGTGCCTACATATGTCTCACTCCAGAGCACCGACTGACGTCTATTTTTAGAAAATTAAACCATGTTCACGGCTGATATTTCTGAAATGTCATGTTAGCCGGGAAAAACAGTTGATGGATGCTGTCTGAGGTGTAAAGCCCACTTGCAGTCACAGGCGAAGAGGTAGTAAGAAGCGCCTGAACCGGAATCACTGCTAATTAATGCCACGGTTATCGCCGGCAACCATAAAATGTTTTGAAAAAGGAGCAGAGTGTAACTGTTCACACTATTTTCATTGAGTTTCACTTTGAAAAGTCGTCCTGGCTCAGTTTTTTTGTGTTGTTTTGGGAGATTGTCTCATATTTCGCTTTTGAAGTTCTGAAATCCAGACCAGCAACTATTTTTGAACATCGGGGGAAAAGAAAAATGTTTGAAAGCTGAGAAATTTACTCTCTTCTCAACCATTTCATTTTGTATCCTCTTTTCACTTGAAACATTTTATTTTGTTTAAAAGAACAATTATGTACATGGACTTTTTAGCAGTAATGCCCTAAGCACCTAAGATTTTCTATCAGTAATATCCTCATTCTATGTATTATAAAACTAGCACCTAAGTATCACTTCTCATTGCTTCGAAAATTTCGAGACTACGTTCAAGAAATTCTCATATTCCAGAAATTAAGAGAAGGTGGGGAAGGGATTTTCAAAAGTTCCAAAGCGCTCTTCGTAATATTTTTATTTGATCTGGCAAAAATGCTCAGAAAGCTGCGAATTTCTGGACTTCGCCTCAGACAAGTATCATCATTTGAATATTCTGGCGCTCTCACCTCATTCTTCCCAAAACTGACACCATGTCTGGTCAACGATCGCTGCTTTAATTGTATTGACTGACTGAAACCTTGATCGGCAGCGGCTGCGTCTCGTTTGAGCGGCGGCGACTTAATAGAGGTTACGCACTCACCCTCACTGCAAGGTTACTTGGAAGTAAGTAAGACCAACTCGTCCTTGGTCCGTGGTTGTCGCGGAAATTGTCGTTTTTTGTGTATTGTCTACAGAGTAGAACACCACCGTGCGCAGTAAACACCTGGCTAGTTCGTTGACCTTGATTTCAGGAGGTTTTATTACATTTCTGGAAGAAAATTCATGTATCTTATTAAGGGTGAAAACCAACCACAAAATTACCTAGGCTGTGTTTAGCATCAATGAGGATGGTTTAGGAGTCTTTTTATGGTAGCAGTTATTAATATCATTAGTGTTGAAGATGCTGAACGTCATTGAATTCTAGCACCAACAGCAGGATAGGCCAAAATTAGGTGAACTACCCCTCTTTGCCTAAGGAGATACCCATTTTTTTAAAATGAGTACAGTGAGGATTAGGGAAAGAAGGAGGAACAAGAAAGTAGCAATCGTGTCCAGGAAATCCTTACGGAAATTTTGAAAATTCTATCTACAATACCCTGTATTTGTATTATCATTTGTATTTCCTGTTCCGATTTTTTGGCAGTCCTCCAGAACACATACATGCGCGCATTTTTTGGTTCATGCGTCTATTCGGGAGCTTTTGTTTGAGAAACGTGGATCTATACACAGCTGCGCGTTGATATTTACGCAGGCATTTGATGTGGATTCCACGGAAATGCACTGGGCTGTTCAGAACGATCTATGGTCAGAAGATGTAGAAAAAAGGGAGAAAGGAATGTAGGGAAATTCACGGAAATGAACGTTGTCCTGCAGGAATAAGTCCCTCTTTTCTTTAATAAATGCTTCTTTCTTCGAGAAGTTGTCGTTTTTGGACGGGTGGCCTTTCTACTCCTCTCTCGGAGGTTCTTCTGATCTTAATGAGCAGAATTTGTAGAAAAATTCATATGTAGCTCATAGGGTGCATTTATTACGCTATAAGTGTTGTTTTTTTCATTTCTCGTACCTTTTATTTTATCTATTTACTTATTTACTTATTACACTGTAAGATGCGCCACAATTAAACATGGAAGGTAAAAGGAAACAGACAAAAAGACCGAATTGGCGAAAAAAATCAGAGCAATTTTTTAGTCGCAATTTTACCAGAAAACTTACATTCCATAGTTTGTACATAGAATGGTGAAATTCCCACCAGTTTGGTGTGTTTTGCCTCACCTTTGGATCCTTGAGGTTCCTAACCTCTCAGGACTTCCTCCACATATGTATAGCAGGTTCCAGCAAGTGTTTCGCCCACACCCTCACACTAACCTCACGCACTTCTGCGTACTTGCGTCATAACCTAACCATTTCCACTTTTGTTGCGTCGGAAGCACCACATAAGTACTGGTATATGTTTACACAAGAGTTGCGCTACCGTATGGCCGTGGCGGCTGCCCGCTGAGACTGGTCAAGTGTGTTGTTTCGCCGCAGTCTGCGGCGCGTTTTGCCTTTGATGGCCGCTGTACGCGAGGATTAAGCCCGCACAGAGCATCCTAAGTTTATAGCCGTACCGTAATCCACCCTTGACCACACATCAGCCGACAACAACACGAAACAAAGGCTTCGAGGAAGTGCGCTGGGGATCTTTGGCTTGATCTCTTCTCTTAGCGAATTGCCTGGATTTCTTTGGTTGATTCGTTTTTTTGTGCACAGAAATGCATCCAGGAATGACTGCATGAGATTTCTTGGAACACTGAAATTTACCCCATCTCAGCGCGGACTAGGAATTTATAGGCCCGCACGGTCTTGTAATCGCTCCTGTGTAGGCCCTGTATCACCACAATCCATAAGACTCTTCCACGTCGCTACCAGCATCCATATGCTCTTTCCCAACCGTACTTTTGTATATAAGACTGTACGCGTAGCACGCAGCGAATGTTTACTTGCGGCGTGGTAGGCGGCGAGCGACGCAGATGCTCTCCGTAGTTGGATTAGGAACGCGGCTCATCACGTACAACTGCGAGCAAACATAATGACACACTTGGAGACGACCAAAGTCGCCCAGCGTTCGAGCAGCGGACGAGTGGGACGAGTCAGGAATTGTGTCCATGCCACTCGGAGCGATTTGCCATCTGTTCAGAAGGCAATAGACCACGCTCGGAGACTGTTTTCCTAAGTTCTTCCGAATTTTTGCGATTTTTTTTTTGTGAAGGAAATTGTGAAGTTTCGTTGTCTGTATATGAATGTTCAGGAAATTTGGGAGAAGGGATGGGAGAATGGCACAAACCGGTGTCGACCGAGTGGATAGACGAGTCGATAGTCAGGATTTATTAGCCGGACCTAATAGCTACAACATGCTCGAATGGGCCCTTTATATAGTGTTCTTGAGTACAAAGCATAACTTTTGCGTGTATCATAACTAACAGGGGCAATAGGGAGCGTAGTAAATTAATAAGTAAAAGAATGAATAAATAAATAAGTAAATAAATATGCTTTGTTCATCATGGTTGGACAGATTGGCGTGAAATGGCAGAGCAGCCTTCACGCCTAATTACTCCATTCTAATCCCAATCACCCGAAGAGCTTGTTGGTGGTGGCGCCGAGAGCGATCGGTCGATCACGCTGTCATTGTCCGTGCGCGTGTCGAATCGGCTGCTGAACAGTGCGCTGAGGTCAACTGCGATCGTAATTGACAGCGAACGCCCGACGGTAATTGCATGATGATGGATTATACGATCACCAACAGATGGACGATGATCCGTGAGCGGATTTTTTCGCCAACTCCCCCGATGACTTTGCCATCGTGCTTCTGGTGATGGTGGTTTGGTTCGGATGACGGATCAGCGCTGCGCAGCTTACGGTCATCGCTGTGTCATCTGGCGCACTGATCTGTGCAAATTACTGGTGTGAAGGTTGTAGCTTTGTGGAGTGAGGGGTCCCTGGATGAACACTGCCAAATCTTCACCTTGTGTTACTCTATAGGGAGGGGACGCGCTCAACTAACTCTTTTACGCATTGCTGTAGATTCCTTTAAATTATACTTTTGTTCTGGTACCTAATTAATTATAGTTGTGATTTACTTAACATGGACGGTTGAATCCTAAATTTATATTGAGTGGAAGAATCCCTAAATGCCCTGGAAACATCTTTCAATGCCCATCCTTCAAAAAATTTCTGAACCTCCTCCGAAAATCTCTTAATCTCATCTCTTGGCTATCCTCAAAAAACATACGAGAGAATCTCTGATCATATTCCAGGACGAAACGAGCTTATCGCCCGGTATATCAAGCTTCGATGCGGAAAAACGCGAACACGAAAACAAGTCTCGTCGCATATCCAGGTGTTGGCACGAAAGAAGCTGCGAGATGAGCAAGCAAAGAAGAAGGTGTGGTTCTATCTTTTCTGGACGATTCCATCTTTAGAGGAAAATTCTTCCTAATGGGGGAAGGCAGATCACCGAAATATTATAGCTACGTCTTCATGAACTGGGTTGTGGTAAATTCGAAGATATGTGATCGATTTCTTTCAGGCGGAATGTCCTGCGCAAGCGCCAACGCCGGCTGCCGCACCTCCTCCGAGAGTCCCGCACACTCCACAATTTCCCACGGTAAGCTGTGTGTAGTTTCTTTTGCCAATGATAGATCTGCTAAAACTTACTTGGTTGGACTTTCGAAACAATATTATTTTCTTTACCTTGTATGACATCTAAATGTGGTAACATGCAGTCACAACCGTAGAATCTGAAAATTGTCGCGGAGTTGTTAGCGTTGTCCGTGGGTTCGCAGGATTTTCATGCAGCCTCTTTGCGAATGATTTTGAAAGGAATGCGCTGTGAGACTATGCGAAAAACATTGCCGGAAGCTTTCCTGGACTACCCGAAGGAGATCACGGGGACGTCGTGCAGTGAACCCCGAACACTGCATCGCAGAAACTGCAGAGCAGAAACTGCGCTTAATTTTGGATCTCCAACGGAGTTGAACCAGCGATAGGGACGGATTGTAATCCGCCGCTCTAACCACTGAGCCATCCGGGCTACTTTTTGTGCGGATGTTTGTTAGATAAGTGCAGTTATCGTACGGGTAGGCAGCATTGTATTTGTAAAAGCGAGGCACCAGGCGAGATCCGAACCTGTGGTCGCCGGGACGGCGAGCAATCACTCAATCCACTACGCTACGCGTGCACGTCCTGGCGGCTCGTGCGATGCACCTCCAGTGCGATCTATTCGGGTACGTTTATGTGAAGGGCATTGCTCTGAGTCTGACATGCTTAACTTTTTTTCAAAATTACTCATCCTCGAAGAGGTTATGCGAAAATGACTAAAATCCCGCGGATAACGCGAATCCCGCGAAAAGTTTGAGATTCTACGGCTGCTTCCGCACTTATGGAGCAAAACGAAATTCTTTAGAACTCTAGGGATAAAGGATGTCCGCTGCAGTTCGGAGTTGTGAAATATGTAATTGAAACTGATCAAAGTCCGCGTTTTCGAATTTCTGAAGTTTGAGGATTTCCCTGTAGCATCACAAGCAATAGAGTGCAAAACAACCTTTTCATATCTGGTCACGGCATCTTTAACAAAAATATGAATAAAGCAGTATGAATTTGTATAAATAACAGCAGTACTAATAACTGGCAGACCAATAAACAGCGAGCCATAAAAGGATATTTTTGCTTTAAGATGGATTCTTGATTTCCGTTCTTTCTGTTCGAATCTGTTTGAAACCTCTACATCGTGCTTTCTGAACATTTCTACAATTAAATTTTCACGTTCATATCTAGATTCGCTAAAAATAACTGAGAAAGTGACGCATACCGAGTTCATCCACCTTACTTCCAGCTACCAAACCTGCCACAAGCCCCACATCTCACCGATGCCAAGGAACATCTCGCTCAACAACTACTGGGTAAGCAGCAGTCTACGCCTTCGTCGCGAGAACCTATCTCAATCCACGCATTTCAGGTAAAGCATCGTTGCTCCCTGCCACTATGTACCAGACGTTATGGTCACAGCCGTTCCCATCAGCGCACTTCGGGCCGGATGTGAAACCCTTCGCGTGAGTTCCTCGCTAAGATAAGTCCTGACAACTAGTTGAATGAGTCAAACTCGCGGCGGTTTACTTATTTGGCAGTAAATTTTCTTGCCGTTCTCGCCACTTCTTCATCTTCGTTCAAGGTCTGCCGAGCATTCATGCGTAACAATCAAAGTGGCACTAGAAAACGGGCTTCTCGAGGGTCAAACAGCAAAGTACCCTCAGATTAAAGCAACTAAGCACAATGCAGTAGATCTTATTCCTGGTTTTTGTACTTTCAAAGCCCCACCCTGATCTCCGGAGTGTCATTTTGGACCCCTTGGGGATTTAACTAGAAAAATTCAGCAGAAAATTAATCGTTCTCAACGATTTCGAGAAGAAGAGAACCAGTTCCACCTGAGTTTCAGCATGGCACCAGACTTCACATTGCCGTTTGCTGCCGCCGCGGTCGTGCCGCCTGCGACGCTCAAGAAGACGGACGGCATCGCTTCGTCCAAATTACGGCTCACTGGGTTCCAAGCGTGAGTCTTCACTTTTTTTCTCCACAATTTTGTTGAAGTTTTTCTGGAGTTTCTATCCCACAAACGAGGCGTTAATAAAAAAATACTTGGACTACGAGAGCAGAATCTCAATTTTTTTTTCATTTCTAGTGCCAGGCCTTATTCTTCACTGTTGATTTGGTTGCAGATACTTGGAGTCACCTCATGGATCCCGAGTAGATATCGTCAGCATCCCACGAGACGTTGTTGAGACTGAGGTAATGAAAATTCCTCCAACTTCATTCCGAATGGAACTAAAGATGAAATTAACGGAATTCAACGAATAAAGAGAAAAATGAGGAAGTCACTGGTGAAAAATACTGCTTTCTTGCGATGATTGTGCCATTTGCACAGCACACGTATGATGCCTACCCCTTTATGTTTTTTTTTATTAAAATACAATTCTTCTCGACCACTACGATTTGTGCAATACACACGAACTTTTTCCTTCGAATATGAGAGGTTTTCTTTCGAATTTTTATAGAAAATTATCAAAATCATATTCACTTCATTCTTTATCCAGACGGTTTTTATATCCAGACACTCAAACTCGACACGGTCATCGAGAAATATCCGAAGCTGTTGACTGAATTATTCGAACGAGGACCTTCGGACGCGTTCTTCTTGGCCAAATGCTGGGCCAACGTCTCTTTCGACTCTTCAGACACCGAGTAAGTTCAAGTGGCAGAATTATTTTGAATAAACCTCGGGCCCGGATGCATAATTGGAAGGGTGGGTAGTCTCATATCCATTGCTATGGTTTACCCGTAGGTAGTAGCTGGCTATAGTTACCGTCATAGTCACCAAATTTACCCTTTATTCGACACCTGCGGCCACATGCATCATTGAGATTACCCGGGGTAGCCGTGTCAACATATCTGAAATTTACCCATCGTCAACACAGGCGGCATCATATTTACCCTGGATAACTCATTCCAATCCTGCAGATAATTGATGAGATGGATTCACAGACTACCTATTGCGATATGCGTAATTTGCTAATTTTGCTTTTTCGGATATATTTCTTTTTCTTGCTTTCTTGATCCAGGACTAGGCTTTACCTTGCTACCCTAACACTAAACTCCAGAACAGTTAATCAATGCGAATAATCCATTTATTTTTTTTATTAAGAGGTGAAGTATTTAAGGAATAGCCTCTATGCCGTGGACTCCTACTACAATTCTCAGCAGAAGTTCGATATCAGTGTTTCTACCAAAGTGTGCTCGTTTGGTAACCAAGTCGTCGAGAAAGTGGAAGTGAGAGTCTGCTTCCTTCTAATTTTTTTTTGGATTCTCATTCCTCTTCCTAGGTTTACTCTCCGGATGAGGAGAACGGCCACTACTCGTTCCGACTCGAAAAATCCCCAATCTGTGAATACATGGTGAAGTTCATCTCGGAGTTGAAGAAACTGGAATCCAGAGACTATATGAACAACGTGCTCGAGAACTTCACAGTGCTACAGGTGGGTCTTGGAGACCATTTGATAGTCTTGCTCAGACAAATTTCCACAGAGTTCTAAAATTTATTTGGCCTACTCAAAAATGTTAATGTTTCCAATCAATAATTGATTTCAGGTAGTTACCAACCAAGCCACCGGCGAAACCCTGATGGTGATTGGCTTCGTGTTCGAAGTGAACGATCTGCCCGAGGCGAACTGTTCCATTTTCCGACTAGTCGCCTGATCGATCTATGTCGATCGCAGCCCCTAGAACTATGTACATTTTCTGCCTAGACTTGTAATTTATCGATTTCCTGCACTACGTTACAATCCTAGGGATCCACACTCAAGCAATGCCAAATACGATTCAGACCAACACTCAGAACCATTCCATTTGTCCTCTCGTCAATCAATATCTATTCATTTCATGTGGTGGTGCATATGTATCCGTGTGTGTGTGTATTTTATGTTGAGTTCCAGCAGACCGGGCTATATGCACACCGCCGCTCCTGTTGCTCTCGTTCTCTGCCCACAGTGTCGCTGCTCTCGTTGTCTAAATCTGCACATTTGATCTACCGGTTGTCTGTGTGTGCGTCGATCGTAGCCCCGGCCGCAGCAGCGCGCACCCATATTCACTTTGTTCCAGCGCACCTGAACTATCGATTTCTAGATATGACTGTAGTGTGACTGTTTTTTTCCTATTTTGATCGTAGAATTCAAGGAATTTCATAGCGTTTCGATCCTCTTGTCACATCTTCTGCATTATTTTACGAGTTTGCTGTTTATCGATTTTTATCGATAGAAAACATCATGGTGTGAGGATGAGATTTGTGCAGATACTTCTTAGTCGAATTTTGTGTTGTCCGCTGACTTCTTGTTTTAATGAATATTGGAGCCTCACTGTATTATTGATAAATAAGTGTTATAAATCAATACAAATATAAATAAACCCAATAAATTTACCTTTAGACGGTGGCAGGGCAACCAGTTCCGTTGAAACTTCAATATAGTTTCAGAAGTCAGTTATTCACTCGGAAAATAGCCGAAAATTCTGCCATTTGCACCAAAAATCTCTCGGATGTCTCATTTCCAGAATTCTTCATAATTTTAGGCCATAAATACATGCATGGAATAGATCGCTTAGAATTTCTGTTTGTATTCGCCAAGAACGGCCACAATGTGATGATGGACAATCATTAGAGAACCGCAGACGAGGAAGGCCGCGTCGCATAACTCTAGCGGCGCGGCAGATCAGCTGAGTGTTGTGATTCTCAAGCGTTATCGGGATCGCCGGTTTGCTTATCGTTAGCTTTTGTACCGTTTGCTAGATTTGCAACACATAAACGAAACAATGCTGAAGAAAATCCTCAAGACAACATCGATCACACTAGAAAGCCTCACATAACTGATCTGCCGCGCTGCAAGAGTGATGGGGAGCGGCTTCCGTTTGTCTGCAATGCAATAGCTATTGCCCTTGGCTGTACATATTCAGTATTTTCGTGTATTCGGGTTCAATTTGAGTTCTGTTCAAGAAGGTTCCCTCAATTTTCATCAACACAGAGTGGTAAAGGTGTACGAAGTTTTTCATTAGAGACCATGTTATCAACTAAAAAAATCCAGAAAACCTTCCCCATCACGACCTATGTATGAAAAAGGTTCGTCTAGAAATGAAGCCAGCGAACCATTCGTACTAATCCTTCTTATTCATGTACTAACGTTGTGAAACTTGATCTCTTTATTAACCCCCAAAAATGCATTTGTTACAAATGAATCTCATGAAGCTGTAGTAAGCATCGACATGTTGAGTCCTTCCGATAAATCCGCGAACGGAATGGTGTTGTTCCAATTGGCGTGGTCGTGAGTGAACACGTGGACGAATACGATCACATAGGCGCTCACTTAAATTTTAAAAAAATTAGGAATCCAGATGGCAGAAGAGAATGAGAGAAAAATGCATTGCTCACCGAGTAGGAACAATCCAAGAGGTACAAGCAGAAATTTATCAAATTGGTTCACCACTACTGCAGCCAGAGCAGCGTACTGGAAGTAAAGAATCCTGGGAAAATTAACGAGGAGAAGGATCAAGTGAACAATATGTAGAGAGAACATCTAGGAGTACTGACTTCACGATGCGCTTGCGAACAAATTGATGTGAAAACCATTCAGAAGGCCTACAACTTTTTTTCTCAAATATTACATTTTTTCGAAAATTGGGTGGATTTTCCACGCATCAGTACCAGTCCTGAGAGTCCTGAGAAGTTGGGGTAATGACAAGAACAAGTCGGACTGTGCTGAGGTAGCTCAGCAACTGATCTGCTTTGTGGATTTTCAACGAGGGCGCGAGCGTGCGCACCCGGCAGCGTTTTGCGTCTAGCAAAATGGTTGGTTTGTGGGTGGATCGCGTAAGGTGCTGGTATGTGTACGCAAAGCTTAGTGGTTAGAGCGACTGTTCATCGTACTAGCAACCAAGGGTTCGGAACCCGCCCGGTGCCGGACTTTTGCAAGTATCATGCTGCCTACTCGCCACGATCGCGGCACTTATCCAACAAACACCTGCACAAAAAGTAGCCCGGATGGCTCAGTGGTTAGAGCGGCGGATTGCAATCCGTCCCTATCGCTGGTTCAACTCCGTTGGAGATTCAAAGTTAAGCGCAGTTTCTGTGTGTTGCTACGATGCAGTGTTCGGTACTCACTGCACGACGTCCCCGTGATCTCCTTCGGGTAGTCCACAAAGGCTTCCGGCAAGGTTTTGCATAAATTTTTGAGATTTACAAAAAAAATTGGTTTTTAGAGTGAATCGCGAGAATTGATAATGCGTGTACGCGTAGCATAGTGGATAGAGCGGTTGATCGTCGGTATGATACCCAGGGGATCGGGTCAATGTTGTAGCCAAAAAATTTTGGAATTTTCTGTGATTACACCAATTAGTGGGCTGGATCGGAATAGTTAATGGACGTATTGAAATATTTGGTGACAGCCACTCGAAACCAAAGGCGGTTGGGTTCTCGAAGAAGTTGTGTGAAAATGCCACAAATCCTGCAAATAACGCGATTTTTCAGATTCTACAGCTACGACTGCACTGAACTTACTGCATGGGAAAGTTTAGCACTCGAATACTGTGGCACATGTAATTTTGAGGCCTGCTGTATATGTGACGTATGTAGTTTGATCATTTGTAATACAGGCTCAGTTGGTCTGACAAACGCTGATAAATGGAACTATTTTGAATAGGTTGCATAGAATATTTCCGCAGAAACGCACCGAGTGTTCTGTGAAGAGCGAGAAGAAAACCCACCATTCTTCAGTTGTTTGGTTGCTGAATGGCGGTAACTATGGAAATTGAGAAATGGGGGCTTTCAGAAGACCACAAAAAAACTGCGTAGAAACTGCTAGTGTGATTACGTTGTATGGCGGATGTTGGTGCTTCAACCTATGGGAGTTGGGTAACTTCCTTTCCGTGTGAAATACAGAGCTGATCCAGTCCACCCTACTAGAGGTCGTGGTGATTGTAGACTTCAAAACTCATAATTTCATGAATACGTACATTTCAAATATATTTTTATATACATATTATATGGCTGAACTATAATTCAAAAATGGAAGTGAACAAATCTTTGAAAAATCTCAAATACACAACGTACAGTACCGGTGAAAGAACAACAATCAAATATTAACTGCAATTATGGCTACCTAACCATGATGAGAGATGTCACTACTACCATAAAGTGAAGCCAGACAGTGCCAGAGCTACTGTTCGGCTGTGTTCGGTAGCCCTCCTCGGAGCAGAGGCGATTTGAGGCAGTGCTGAATGCGAATCGCTTATCCATCATTAACGAAGACGGTAGCTGTATATCGACACATCGCCGGATGTCGTAAATCTCGTTCGGTTCGAGACCTTTCACTCTGAGGCGCTTCTTTTCACCGGCCTGCAATCGACTATAGATACAGTAATTGCAAAAAATGTTACTTTTTGTAGGTCTTTCTATTTTTTGCCCATGGACAGAGTTATCCTCGTGACTTTGCCCTCAGAGCATATGTGATCCTTACTCTCTTGGCAAAAGTACGCTGTCCTGTCAAAATTATTACATACTACGTTTGGCTACTCTTCATTATTCCCTGTCCCTTTTTTTTCATGCGTACACCTTCCAGCGGATTATTATTCAAATTACAAAAATGAACCAAAAATGAATAATTTTGTGAATTCGAGAATATTCTGGAATACCCACCGATGCCGGAAGTATCTGCACATCCACCACTTCATGCGTCCGTTGCACTGACGTTGTCAACTCTATGTGAGAGGAATTTTCGAAGGGAAAATCAACACCAGCCTGAATCAGTAGACTTCATGGCAGCTTCTGACAATGGTGAAAAACCGGAAGCTGACCTTCACCCAGTAATCGATGCTCTGGTTTGAGGCCCTTGGCGATGAGCCAAGGATATACTGGTCGGCACAAGCGGCGGTCAGGTCGTTCTCACATAGGATGTCGAGCCTAAACGTGGGTCGCATCATCTGTTTGCTGAGTAGCTGGGGTAGGTTCATGGATATCTGACATATACTAATGAATAGTTGTTATAGAAGGCGCGAAACTGGTAAAATAGCATAAGTTTTCAAGCAGAATCGGCATCAGAAGACGTATGGATGGAGATTTCACACACATTTTGAGGTTCTCCCTAGGCTGTTGATTTTGAATCAAATTTTTTTTCGCTGACGTCACTTTTTTAACAAACGCTTTGAACAAAACTATTACTTATAGGAGGCCACTATAGTGCGTACTTGTATACTACCTTCTGCACCATCTGAAAGACACTGCTTTTCCTACCTGCATGTTTGGCAGTCGTCGTTCATTTGGTAGCAAATTACATACCAGTTGGGGATCGGAAACGCACCTAAATAGTTTTTTTCTGTACGACAGACAATTAAGGACCAGGACTGTTAACCATGCAAACGCTACTTCGCTTTTATACTGCAGTACTTCAAAAAAAAAGCCAAATTCTACCCAGGATGCGGAATTTCGCGCTGGAAATTGCACAGATCCCCTCCCGCAACCGGAATGTTTTCTATGGCAGCCGTCTACGTTTTTTGTACACGGGAAAGGGTTCCATAGATTTGCATATAGAATGCTCTTGAAGTAATCTCGTAGTCATGGGATACGATCGCAGAGGACGCGCTCAAAAGACGCAGACAGACCGGAACAAAAGATGAACGGAAGCGAAAATGAGAAAAATCATAGGTGAAAGCGAGTCTACCTACCGTCAGAAAGTGTACAGGCGGAAAAGGCAGAAAATTATAGGGAAGATAGTCGGACAATTCAGAAATTGATATGGGAAAAGCCAAAAAAAAAAAAAGAAAGGTGTAAAGTTGCCGCTGACCTTCACGTCGAGGACACTCTGGGCCATCAGAGGTTGATGCATCAGAGGTTACCCAACTGGTTTCCCATGCGGCTACTCGTAGTAAATGTGTTAATGTTCCCAAATTTCTCTTTTACCAGGAACCCATCATCGTGTTTCTCCATGCACAACGTTGTCCATCTCGAGTTCCTACCAAACCGGACAAATACCCATGGGTATGAGATTACCCATTCTTCCAGGGACGCATCAGGGCCCTAAGTTGCAGTCGTCGGCGACATCATTTTCGATGCTCACTCATTTTATGCAAAACATCGCTGCCATTGCTACGGCAGAACCGCCAATAATCGATAAGTATCGAAATCGCGGTCGCTCGCATGTCAGCGACGCCCGGTGCTATACTTCGTGTGATTTATGGCAACAACAAGAAGAGAAATCAGAAGAGCCCAGAGAAATTAGTTAGAGAATGAGAAGCGGTTGAGGGACAAACAGACAGCATCAGAATCAATCACTTTTTTAAAAGAAAATGTCAGAAAATCTGCCTCATATCGGCGCCTTTTTGTAAGCAACCACATGCATATGCTGGATAAATGGAGAAAATTGCACTTCCTCACAAATCCGCATTGACATTCCGAATACTCTTTATTTCTAAACAACTTCTTATTCCAATAGAATTCCCAGGTTTTCATACAGCAACATCCATTCGCCCCAGTTGTTTCATCTTCACTCAGACCGAGGAGTCGGAAGACATCTTTTCGAATCCATCATCAGTCATATTTTTATCACCACTTGATGGATGGCCTTTCGCAGATGATGAATCACAGCTGTCAAGTAGTCTGCCACTCGCCTATTGCCACTGTTATTTTAGCCATTTTTTGTGGGTGGAAAAACGGCGCGAAGCGTCTCGAGAGTACGTCGCGGAGGTTTCTGAGACAGATTTTTTGGGAATTAGTCTCAATCCTGGCAACATTTACGAATCGTATTTAACGACGTCATTCTGAAATTCACTGCAAAGCCTTTTGAAGCACAGCCAGATTTCGGAAGCTTTCTGACGAAGAAAGAAAAACCAAAGTATTACCATGTGGAATGTTGAGGGTCTGGCCAGTACTGTATGTGCATTCAACTCCTGGCTTCGCCCCCACCCATCCAATGGTCGGCTCTGGTCGATCCGAGCACAGCGACAGCTGGAACACAAGAAGTTTGTACGAAAATTTGTGAAGCTAGACACTGTGCGACAATGAGAGACAGAAAGGGATAGAAGAAAAGCAAACACTTAAGCTGAGAAAAAACTTTTTGTTTCCGCATCCTGGCAGTTCTCACCATATCACCTGGTGGTGAATAAAAAGGCGCAGTCAATAGAAAAACCAGAGAAAGGCTTCAGAAGAAGATGAGAAAGTATAGGACTCAAGAAAAAACGCAGCTTTTCCGAACATATGGAAAAATGGGTTTGGTTGAATGTGAAAAGAACAATAGCAAAGAAAATCCCACTTGAGAGGAAAAAATTACACTCTTTAATTAGCCTCCTATTAAGAGCAATAAGTGAAGCCAACAGTTATAACACTATTGGAGCCTGGTTTGTCAACTTTTATAGTTGAGAAGTAGTAGAATACTTTACATCACTTACAATACTCTGTTGCCAAAGAATTTTAGTTCATGACCAAGAAATTCCGGATCGACAATAATTGTTGGTGCAATACTTTCGGACCAACCTAATACCAACCTGATTTTTCGGAAGTTTCTCCTGTTAACTTTCGCTGAAATCACAGCGTTTGAAAAGTAATGTCAAACAAATACCTGCAGCTCCGAATACATGTCATCAGCAACTCGGGGAAAATCAGCCTCGTAGACAACCCGAGAGATCTTGAACGTAGATGGCTTTTGGAATGCCCAAATCTTCACGCTAGTCACATTGCAGCAGACTTGGAGCTGAACGACAAAAATCAGCTTCAGAAGCAGTAAATAGACGGATGTGAAAAATTGGAGAGTTACAATATCACTATAACAAAATGCATGCCTTCTCATGGAGTAGATGAAGCATGCCAACTTAAAAAATTGGTGCAAGCATAATGGCACCATTTCACAGTAAAGATAAATTTCTTCAATAAAAACAACAGGCAATATGACATTTTGGATGGATGCTTAGAGGGAATATTTTAATGTTAAGAGCAGATAGTCACAAATGTTCATTTTGAAACAATAGCCAATTCCCTGATCCGTTACGTTACTGCGTCCCCATAACAGGACGCCACTTCTCCTGCAGCCAGTCATTTCTCCTTACAATACATGTGAAAAATGTGCCCAGTTGGACAGTGTACTGTCGAGGTAACGATGCCACTAAATATAATGCGCAGAACAAACCAGTTATCAGTAACGCAGTAATGCAGTCGTTCTAAGTGGGACTTCGGCCGGAAAAAAAGCGAGATTGAGTTCCTAACATAGGGCGCTTTGATGGGAAACGCTAGATTTCTTCCACATGTTGAGAAAGCGTGACCAGTCGTGGCTAACAATCCTGCCAGAGACAAAATGAATTCCCGACATTCAAAACTAAGATATAATAAAGATTCGGAGGTTTTGAAACATACGTATGTAGCAAAGGAGAAGCTTCCTCACTTGAAAAAAAAACACTGCAGCAGAACCACAGTTTTTCTTTTCAATAGTACCTCGAAGAATGTGGGAATTTTATAAGTACTCAAAGGAAGGAAGATATATACCTAGGAAACGATCCCCTAATATGTTTGTATGGTGCTGAAATGTAGTAGTACAGTCAATGTTTAAGGTCTAACGTAACCGGCCGCAATTATTTGGAAGACCTTGATCGAATGAAGCAATAACTGCATCGGAAAGCATTAGAATCTGAAACAGTGCAGCCTTGAATCTTCCAGGAAGCGTCTGGATTTGGATTTTTTCAAAAGCAAGAATTCAAAGAAGCAAACAGGTTATGAGATTTACATATCCCTTGCCCACGCCTCCTTCCTAGTTTATTCAACACTTGCTTCACACGAAGACCCGGGAAACAATCATGTGCATAATTCTCAGAAAAACGAAGAATATTGGGGAAACCGCTGTGGATGACATGCCACTGAGCAAACAGTCCCGGCTGTGTCGCTTGCAAAAGCTCCTTTCGAAAGGCAAGGGCGAAGATGCTGCGGAGAAAACTGCTTCCAAGCTTATTAGAACATACATATGTGTATGTAGGTACATATGTACATAATATACCACTTAGCTACAAAGTAATCTCGGCTAATCTAATGAAATCAGAGGACTCTTGGACAGATATACAGAAATTCCTAGATATTTCTAATTCTCACTCATACTTCTAATAAATCTACTATCAGCATTTGAACATAAACTATAGTTTCCTGGAATCCTTGTTTTTTTTTCCAGTCGTCTGAGTCGTTGATTGCAACGTATAACTAGGGATGATTTGTTAAACTCGTTTTTTTTTCACTAGGATCCTTGTACTTTCACGGAAATACAGCTCACAAGGAAAAACCCAATCACCGTGGTGATTATGTGGAATGCCAGAACAATAATGGAGCCAAGGAGGAAATGCCTCAACGACTGACGGCACCTAGTGACAGGTTCTACTGGATCACGTTATGTGCATGCATTGGGATAATTTGTCAAGGCTGTATTGGAAGCGCGAGGTTATCCCTAGCACTGGAAATTTGGAAAAGAATGAGAAATTTCTACCAGTTCTACCGGAAAAACTAATCGACGGTGTTTGTTTTCATTATGTGTGAGAGTAATGTATCCAAGTGATTCCAGTGGATGAATACGAATAAACAGGAATTCCACCCGTAAGGTCAACAGAAGCCGTTTGTAAACATTGATTCAACTCGAATCTTTCAAACTTAGGTTTAGTTACCCAAGCCCGGATTTTATTTATTATGACTACGTTCCGTTAGATGAATGTGCCAAGAAATTCTTAAATATGGCGGGATTATTTCGGGGGTGGGTCACCTTGCGCTTCTCTCTCCCATTCAATAAGAGAAGGCCTACGCCTTTAGTTGGATTTCTCCATACAGGTTTATTTCAAATGGAGCCTCAGGCATTGCTTTTTCTTTCATTTTTTTGATACCTTTACATTTGATTGACAACAAAACATTTTGTAACATCAAATCAGCGAAAAAAGAAAAAAAACCGGTCAAGAGCATTATAAATTATTTCAGGTTACAGCAAAAATAAGCAAGGGATTCAAAATGGATACATGAATTTTTTCCCACGATTTTCTTCGAAGCTAACCAGGAAAAAACAGTTCTTGGAAGGAACCTACTTAATAATTCCTTGTTTTCCGCCTTTTAACAATACGACTGCTCGACAAAATGAATTCCTCGCGAAGCTGTACATGGCAAACAAAGTCAGGCCACTGGACATATGTCATGAATGGAGCGCTTTTTACGGATGAAAGACATGTCCACGTTGGCAGCTGTGCTTGGCAACTGGACAAACACACGCAGCCACAGAGCTTGACACACAGAAATTACGAGTTTTTGCGAAAGCACTCGGATGAGACTGCAACAACCACATACCCGTATTGTTCAAATTTCTTACTAATTCGTCAGGATCAATCCAAAAATGGGAGAAGGCAAACAAATGAAAATAATCATGGAGAAAAAAGAAATGAATTTAGGCAGAGCAAAAGAAATCTAAAATATTGTTCCCAGCACCTCAACTGGAAAATATTACATTTACAGAGAAGAAAATCCACCCACAGAAGGGAAGGAATACCCGATACGTGGAAAACGGACCGAAATTTACTCAGAGATGTTTCGAGAAGCCAAAAATCCTCCTATATAAAAAATGGTAGTGGTCTGCAACCACCAAAAATAAGAACAATAGATGTTTGGGACGAACAAAAATTAAAGATGTTTGGGACAAACAAAGATTAATTGGTGAAAAAACCAATACGAGGGCTGGAAAAAAATGAAAATGAACTCTTGCGAGAAAGGGCTTAAAAACAAAAATTGAAAAATGAAGACGGGGCTGGAGACGTCAGCTTCAATCCCTTTACGGCCATCTCTAGGGGATCCCAGAAAATCTGCGCTGCACAGGAGACCCAGAGTAAATGCGTAAATGGGAAAAAATCGATGAAAAGTGATGGCGGATAGAATATGAATAACAAATAGTATGAACGAATATAGGGCGCGTGTGGTGCAGTGGTAAGAGGCTCGCTGCGCACGCACACGGTCGATGGTTCGATCCCGCGCCCGTGGCCAACCAAGCCATCCATCCCTCCGGGGTCGGTAAATTGGTACCAGAGGAGTCTGGAAGGATGAAGCCACTGATTTGGTTCATCGGATGCCCCCCGCAAGTCACTGTACAGGGCACATACGCATTCAACGCCTCTACGATGCTCAGATGAAATCGAATGCGTGGCGCATCCCTCGTGACGGGATTGATCAACGCCGACCACTTTATCCTTTATTATGAACGAATAGAAGGAGGACGAAGAAGGAGAAATGATGTGGTCCTCTACTAGGTCCACACTGTGTCACGAAGTGATTCCTCCGAATAGATTTGGACTTCTTACGTAGCCAATGAAGGTTTCTTGAAGTCAAGTCCCACTATCAACATTTTGTTTTTTTTTCTTTTTGGAAAAATTGATAGTTTTCACTTTTTTAGAAAAAATTAGTAAAGTCGCTAGCACATTGAAATGTTGTATTCTCTTGAAGGAGTTAGAAAGCATCACATTCACAACGGCTATGTCCGTAAGGATTATTTTTCAGGATTAAAAGCAGGATCTTTTTGAAGAATTTTGTCTCTTTCACCGTCAACTCTATCCACAGTACTGGCTTTGTCAGCAATTGCAGAACAAGACTCAGAAAAGAAGGAATGGAAAATGGAGGGAAGTTGAGAAGGCTCCCAATCGAGAAGAGAGAATGTGAAGATGTCATTCCAGCTCCAGAATCACAATGACTTCATTGTTAAGAGAATTCGCTCACCTGGATCCCCTGTTCGTATCCAAGACTCTGTCGTGAGCTCCAAAAGAGCTCACAAGACTCCGACAGTACAATCACAGGCAGTACGAGCAGTACGAGCTGCAGGACTAGCGACGACAACGGCGACATCGCCGCTGATCATCTGCCGGTGGGTGCGCGTCGGCCGGTCGGCCGCCGAAATCTATCCCTTTTAGCGAGAGCGTGGCAGTGATGCAGAGCGCACTCGAAGACAGCACACCAACGAATGAGACGCAGACACGTGTTTACTTTAGCGAAATATCATAGAAAATCCAGGCAAACACAGAAGCTATACATATGCCAACAGTAGCGGTGTTTTGTCGTCGAAGAAAAAACTCGCTGGAACATGGGAGATCCTGGAAATTACACAGAAGTTGGCGCGGCGCCAGCAACTTGGAGATGACTTCGAGAGTAATAGCTGTTTGCATAGAGACAGATGTCTTCGACGACACTTGAAGTCAGCAATGGGAGAGGTTTGGGAGGCTGATGTATGTTCTTCTAGGAGTTGTAAGTGCAATGAAGCATGAATCAGCCGGAACGCTGGTGCAGCGCTCATTTGCTGAGAAGAAAGACTGGAACCTCAAAAAGAAAATTCCTGTGATAATTGTGTCATAACGAACTCAGCCACTGTACGCTCCATGTATTCCTCCACTCGTGCGGGGGGGGGGGGTGCAATCCTGACCCTACGGGAGATCTTTCCTGTGCTGAAGGCGACTAACCGCAATCATTAGGTATTGTTATTTCCCATCTAGTGCGAGCAGCTGGGAATTTATTAGAGGTTCCAAGCAGCTTTTTCTTGGACAATTTCTGCAAATTCGTAGCTTAAAAAATAACAAAAACAATCTGGTTAGATAAAGCTAGCCCCACCTTTCTAGTGGGGTTCCCTTGACGGAGGGAATCTTTCCAATTAAGTGTCCGGGGAAAATTGCCATTAGTGAATTACCAGGAAGTGGGAGAAGGCAAAGATTAGAAACTCGGGCAAGGTCAAGCTCTTCCAATGGAAATCGAAAGGGTTGAACGGACAACATTTATGTCAAATATTCAAACTTATTCATGAGCAGTTACGTAACTGCCTGGCGGTGGGGGCTCCCAGGGCTGCAATGCCTGGGTAGACCGGAAATGCCAACGCTTCACAAGAAAGACTACTCTCCCCAGCAGTAAGTTTAAAGCCTTTAAGGGGACGTTTCATAGAGTAGCAGGTTGTCCTGAGAGAAGCAGATACTCCCAAACAATTTCATTTCATATTCTTGGTTGATCTCGTCTGCAATGGGAAGATGCAGAAATTTCTGGAACGAAACTGCTGAATTGATTCAATTTGCAGGTCAATGTGCATTCGATGGGGCCAACACTTGTGGGTTGGGAAGAGTGGAAAGGCTCAAGATCTATTGTTACCATTGTGACTTCAACCATAATGGCAATTTATGCTAGACGCGGGCGTTTGACGCACGTGCATCTGTGTGATGAGGGATAGGGCCAGTTGCATCGCTGACGCAGCTCAGACGCACGCGTTTACGGTCCCACGCCGATTGCGCGTACTTTTATTGAGCATGTACAGTCGTTCCAAAAAATACTTGCCTCCGGCATCCACCGCCCGTCTGCTAAGCCGCGCCGCGCCTTCTATGTGTTATCATACGTGCTGCGACCTGGCTCAGTTGATGCGCAGTGTAGCGGGAGGCAAGTATTTTTTGGAAAGACTATAGATGCCGCATTGACCGGTCTTCACAACAAATCTTTCGCAAATGGATGCGTGAGCCTGATTAGTATAAATTGCCATAATTCACCAGGAACGTCTTAACTTTGGCTCATACACATGATCTCCATTCTAAAGGGAGTGAACATCGCGGTGATCGAAGTTATGCGTCTACTTTATTTCTGGAATCATTTTAACATCTCACTTAGCAAAATATTCCTGCGCCTAATGAGTTAAAACGTGCACACCTTGTTAAGAGCAAATCCATAGACCAATCGTCACTGTTTTCTCTATCGACTACGCCAGGGAAACTGTGTAGACAGACAGAAGCCCTGCTTTTTTAACGACATTCTACATGCTGTAGTAGTGCACCAAGGAGTAGTCCAGGAGTACAGTACCCTTCTGTGATTCCCCTCTCATAGCAGTAAATATGTACATCCTACTGATGAATTCCAATTCCAATCCAGTTCCAATTCCACGCCCAGAAAATTCGTTCCTTTCTTCTTCAACACCGTGGGGAAGCCACATAACTGACTTTTTCGCTGTTTCGACTTCTCGTTCTCTCTTTTATATGTGTAACGAATGGAAAAATATTGCAAACTTCATGCGTTGAAACTAACTTCCAACTCTAGCGACATCGAGGCAACACAAGGGTCCATCTACACGTGCATGAAGGCACTCCCAGAGCCAGAATCCCTTATATGGGATCTGAGTGTCATTTGCTGTGTTACTTCCGATGCGTTTTTGATAGAAGCAAGCATACAACACTGCTTCCTATTGAAATCTCACCCGATTTCATGGCCCTGACAGACCCTTCGAATTTAAACGCTTCCGTTTTCGCGCCAAACATATTAGATGCGCAGGATCTCGCCACGCATGCGTTTGCGTCGCGTGTCTTTTTTCTGCCGCATTCGGTGTGTTCCCGTTCCCATTTTCCTCGTTCGTCATGTCTTTCGTGTTTGTTATGACGTGTTTCTTTTATCAGTTGATGCTAATTAGCTCAAATGTATATTTCCAGGTATTCCCCACTTCATAAGCAATAGTGATGTCGGTGAGTTGGAGTTTCATGCCATTGAATCAGTTTGCTTCTCGCCACATTGTTTCAGTGTTTTAATATTCGTTTTAGTACGGTGGTTACGCTGGATATGGCCCAAATCATATGGGAGGCCACGAAAATGACTCGGCTGGGATGTACAATCCAAGGACCCACTCGAAAGTCGCTGAGAAAGAGGGCTTCCACATGGGTGGAACCGATGAGCCTAGAACACTGTAAGATCTTCTTCGGTATAAGTCTTTAAGGTTTCCTATAGCATGATGACAGGAAAGAGGCATGCACGCTCTATAGTTGTCTGCTTTTTCAAATTCAAGGCGGCTTGCTCTTTGGGGTTGGCTCAGAAGGATGGTTTGGGTGTTGCAGGCTTGCAAACTTCCATCCCTCGGTGAGATTGCGAGTATTGTTAGTAAAACCTCCGGCAATGATTTTAGCAAACAGCAGATGGCTTGAAATTGAGGAAGCTTTGGTTACTTCTAGAAGTATCTTCAGATTTCGTCAGTTCAAAATGTATCGAAGTGAACCAGAAATCTAAGATATAATCGATGGCGGGAACGACGCGTATTGGTTGCCATGTTAAGCTATTTGGAGCTCTTCCACAGGGTTGATTGTTTCGCATCGGTGCTCGTCGCATACATTTCACGGTCCAAAATTGAAACCGATTATGGTGTAGAATACTGCTTATCACTACTTGCTTTACAGAAAGAATCTACTTTTCGAAATAGGTGTAGAATGTGGCCTCATTTCGTTGATCCAGAAATAAGGGCGCTTCGCGAATAGGGCAGGTTCCCGTTGCTTTGTGTTAATGCAGGTTGAGTATTTGGTCTGTTGCTTCGTGAAGAGCGCATGCTGCTTCTGACAACAATTGCGCGTTCTATTTTGTTTGTCGCAGTAATCTGCGGTTGCCTCGCAATTTAAAACGGCCTCGGAAGCGATGTGGAGTACGTGGAACCATGCGTTCGGTCAGCGCGAAACACTGCCTGGAGGGAACAGTCTAGAGGATTTCAGACCAAAAGCCGGAATTAATGATGTCCAGATTAAGCATCACGTGATGAAAGCAAAATTTGAGTAAGAAGGCAGAGACAGTCGCTGGGTTGGTGAGGTGACGCCCTTTTCTAGGCTAAAGGGTTTCGCGGATTGGGTGTAGATCTGATATTGGGCGTTATTAAACATTTCTGTAAGCAAAGGTAAATGAGAAGGCGTAATGATCCTCATCGACATCGTTACCACTCATAAGTGTTACTGCTCAGCAAAGTCCTTCTATACATCTGGTAAAGCAACACGTGGAATCTTTGTGCATTTACCCACTCCTTCGTATCAACATGCTCGTACCTGCAGATGTCCTTGAAGCCAAAAGTCCTTTCGTTTGAAGTAGGATACTCACCGATGGCAGGGTAATTCGTGAGGTTTCGAGAAAAAAAAGCTTTTCAGGGGAGAGGGATATCAGAGTTCTGGAAAGAAATTGAACCGAATGGGTTGAGCTCTAGATAAATCTAGATAAAGTATTGTTAGTTTGCTTTGTTTTCGTTGCCATTTGAGAAGTGTCAACCTGATCTCATATCTTTTTTTTTATGACGGTGCGTACCATTTGCATATTTTGAATAAGCGAGTGCCCTGGTATTCACTGAACGTTGGCTAATGTTGTGTGAAGGTAATATTTAGGCATTTCCATTGCTGCATGCTCGACCCCAATAATCTAACGAGTTGTAAAGTAAATCTGCGCGCAAAAACTCGCTTGGGCGATGAACTCTGCCGATTT
Source organism: Ancylostoma ceylanicum (assembly GCA_000688135.1). NCBI lineage: Eukaryota > Metazoa > Nematoda > Chromadorea > Rhabditida > Ancylostomatidae > Ancylostoma > Ancylostoma ceylanicum. Next base: position 101,129 of record JARK01001563.1, read on the forward strand.
CTTATTGATCATTTGCTGGCATACAGAATCTGGGTTACAGTTGAATCCTGTTCTAACATCTCTATTACAGATACGTTGGAAATCTTGATCCATCGGTTACTGAGGAATTCATCGGAACTTTGTTTGGTCAAATTGGAACCGTAACAAAGACAAAAGTCATATTCGATGTGAGTAGTCTTTCCATTTCATTTTTACAGTGCTAATACGATTTCAGGTTATTCATGCCCATTAGGCTACTTCGAGCCCAAAGGTTGGTCTGTCGTTGGCCCAAGCTTCTTTTATCAACAAATCTCAGTAACGTATGCTATTCCCAGCATCTCCGTTTTCATCTCTTTTACTACTACCGTCAGCTCAGTACAGTGATCCATCCTAGTATGTGTAGAAAGGTTCATAGTCCAGTCATTGTTCCAAAGTTTGTGAGTAGGCGCGCATTCAGTTGAGTGGTCTCTTTGCCCATTTTCAAGCGAATTCCTTTTTCTTTTATTTTTTCTCTTTTTCTAACGAGCGGGTCTGGTGGTAAGTAACTTGGTCTTCCTTAACTTTTGTTTTCGGCATAGCGCTCTGCGCACTTTTGCTGTTTTCACTTTCATTTGATTGCTTTTGTCATTTGCCGGCTTTCCACAATGAGTCCCTTTCGCAGGTGCGCCGACTGCATGGGTAACCAGCGTACGTACTCGTAGTTTCGACCTCGTCGCAAACTGCGGCCTCAAAGAGTATCCATTTACCACATACGCTTTCATTATGATTTTCCTTATTATTTCTCCGTTCTTTTTCCATTCTTCTTTTTGTAGTTTTTGCGACGCGCATGAGTTAAGTTAGCCATCACGTCTTTGAGAGTTCACCTAGAGAGGGGAAACCCTGGATCTTCCAAGTGTGGAGCAATGTTGTGTGCTTCCCTGATTCGTATCTGTTCTCATTTCAGGGTACCAACGATCCATATGCGTTCGTTGAGTTCTCCGACCACAATATGGCTGCACAAGCCTTGCAAACTATGAACCGTCGCATGCTGCTTGACAAGGTACGTATTACTTCTTCGTAGGCAAATTACGTATATCGTGTAAAGTAGCAGTAATTTAACGACGCTTTACAGGAAATGAAAGTCAATTGGGCAGTTGAGCCTGGACAGCAACAGCCAAAAGTGGATACTAGCAGTAGGTTTCCCTCATGTATCAACTTTGTGATTGTGGTATTTTTTAGCGTGACGATCATTTGAGTGGAAATTACAAAAATATTTGCAGAACATTTCCATGTCTTTGTTGGTGATCTCTCACCGGAGGTTGATAACAAAGCCCTCAAGGAAGCATTTGCACCATTCGGAGACGTAAGGTGTGTTTTCTTCCTCCTTTTTGCTGTAGACTGCAGTAAAGCTAAACGAACTTCTTTAGAAATTGTTTCGTTTTCGTTCAAGCTGAAATGCGCGCTACCCCTTGTTTATATCTTCACGAAACTATTAATCAACCTTTTTCAGCGACGCAAAAGTTATACGTGATGTGACCACACTAAAGTCGAAGGGATACGGTTTTGTGTCGTACCCGAAACGTGAGGTACGAATCTTATAATTATAATATAATCTTTCCAAATCGCAATATATAGTCCCGTAAGGTGAACCGTGCCGATTTCCGCAGTGCCTCTCTCCACAACGTTATTTCTAACTGCCACATCGTTGATGAGGTATCGTAGAGATAACGATGCGCAGACAAGGTGGAACTGCAAGAGATAAAGTAAACGTTGCGTTGATCGGCACTGCCTATACCACAAATGAAGTAATTGTCGAATGGCTGGAACAACTTCACTGCCGATGTTTCCTTCTAGGAAGCAGAGCGTGCGATCGAACAGATGAATGGTCAGTGGCTGGGGCGTCGCACTATCCGTACCAACTGGGCTACGCGTAAGCCGGGGCAGGGAGGTGGAGACCAACCTGCGTCGAGTGAAAAGACATACGAAGATATCTTCAACATGACAACACCCGACAATACGTCTGTATACGTGGGAAACGTGGCAGGAGGTGTATGCGGTAAGCAGTTTGTTTTTCTAAATCATTGAGAGAATCTATCTAGGCGGCTTCCAAGCATTTGAGAATAAGATCTCCCTGTAACCTTCTGGAAGTTGCTGTCAACGGAATTCCACTGTATGTCAGCGATTTTTCAGAGGAAGACATTCGGGAAGCATTTGGGCAGTTCGGACGAATCCTTGAAGTGCGAATTTTCAAAGTGCAAGGCTACGCCTTTGTGAAATTCGACTCGAAAGATTGTGCTTGCCGTGCTATTCTACGAATGAACGGTGGTGATCTTGGCGGCAATACTATCCGTTGTTCATGGGGAAAAACGAGTGATGTAAGTTGGGTGTGAGTGTTGTTGTGCGTTTACGTCACTAATCCTCACATCGTTTTAGTCGGAAAAGCGTCAGCAAGGTTACAGTAATTATGGACAAGGTGCTTACGGCTATGGAGGACAGGCTACCGGTAGCAGTGGTTATGGTCCACCCGCCACTGGAGGACCCGGTGGAGCAGCAGCGGCTGCTGCTGCCCAAGCTCAACAACAGTACTACAACTACTATGCACAGTACTACAGCAATCCACAGGTCATGCAGCAGTGGGCGAAGTAAGATGGTCACCTACATTTGCACCTGTTGTAGCTTGTTTGTGTTGCTGTGCTGACAAACAATTGCTTTAGTTACTGGCAGCAACAACAAGGAGGCGCTGGTCAGCCTGGCACCGGGGCTGCGAATGGCAACCGCTGATTTGAAGTACGATAACTATACTCACAAGGGGTGCATGTAGACATTCTGTTCTTCTTTTTGTTTATTTTTATCTTTGCTTCTTACAAATGATCTATTTATATTGGATACGAGTCAGTTATCATTGTTTTTGGCATACATACCCGTACAGTTAGCGTTGAACTTTTCGTTAAGTTGGTGTCGTTGGCACTTTGTGTTTGCTGCTGCAGTTTTGACTTTTTTCGGATGTCCTTGCGTGTTGACTGTTGTGAGTTTATTATGAAGTGAAGTTATGATGAAATCAACGGATTTATTCCACATGATACACGTCATATTCATCATCACATTGCACCTTCGGCTCAGTAGCAGCAACAACGTGGAAGACTGGGATTCGTACGGATCTGTTGTAGGGCACATCTACAGAAGCGAAGCTCTGCGAACATACGACAATGAATGCGCTTTGGTCGACCTGCCTCATAGAATGGAAGCGCTGCGAATATGTACAAGAACAAGGAACTTAGCGTTTTGATTGAGTGAACAGTTGAAAATCTTTTATATCTGAAGTGACCAAGAGGAAAGTGTAGCGCTGGATTAGAATGCCGTAGTCAACTCGAAGCCAACTGAAGCAGCAGTGATTCCACCTCCCGCTTAGATTTCACCGCTCTGTCACATATAAAAGATCCTCGCTGGGTAGGTACGTGACTAGCGTAAATTTTGACACACCTGCAGGATGAAATTATTGAGTCATTTCAATATATTAAGGGAATAAAGTCACAAAAATAACGAAGAAATATAAGAAATATCACGGCGATGTGCACTGGACACTCGAATACACCAGAAGCATATCATGTAAACTTCTTGGAAGTCCTCATGGATTGCTTGAGTCAAAGAATGAGTTTGGACGGGTTAAATTTCGAAGGTTATGTTGACTCAGCAACAAACAAGAGCATTCAAGAAGTTTTGCATGTGCGATAATATTAAAAGCTTCATGTATATGCTGATTTTCTGAGTGATTTAAGTAGGCGTCTCATTGGTGTGACTATTCCGAGACGAAGTGATCGATCGACAACTCGGGTGTTTGTCGAAGAACGACGACTTGGACGGCTGTAGCAGAATCGTTGATATCAGCGTCACGAAGAACGATTCAATCACAGTGAAGAAATTCTTCCAGACTGAAACAGGATGGAATCCAGGAATTCAGCTAACGATCACGAGCTTTTGCAACTTACAGAATGACGTCTCTATGGCTGGAAGGACCGTACCACATCCAAAAGCCCCGTAACGAGCCAGGAAATCGAATACTGGTTGTTGCAATCCAAAGAACATGAAGAATAAGTCGAGGATTCGGAATACAACAATATATCGATAGGAAATCAACTCGTCCTGAAAAAATCGAGTCGATTAGAGCTGCGCAGCTACAGGATGTGGAGTCGTTCGCTTACCAGTCGTGACACCGTTGTGACCAGAATATGCGTTCCATAAATGCCAGCCAGCAGCGACGGTAAAGTGATGAAGTCGAGGACTTTTAGTGGTCTGAAAGTATGGAATTGTCTGATTATGCAGTGTGAACAAAATTTGCGTTCTCCGAGCCACTGTCTTGTTGTTCCGAATGGAAATATTGTAGGGAGAGTACGTAAAATAATTGCCAAAATAAGCTAGGTAATACGAAAATTGTTTCCAAAATGGTGATGCTGATTTTTGTTTCTTTTCGGAAGGGTATATTTTGACTGAACCAATCGCTGAAAGACAGCATCATGCTCCACTGGTGAATAAGACCCAAATGTAACGCTCGAAGAGTTTTAATGTATTTATTCTAGAAGATAACAAACCAGTTTACGGTAAATGTGTGATTTACTTACATCAAACCTTTGTCCTGATACTCAAAATAGATCACCAGACTGGCTAGCGTTGCAAACAGACGAACACATGGGGCTTGTAGAACCATCAGTTCGCAAATTCGCACCTTTTTGCTGAAACATGACATCCTTATCTCTTCCGCTCCAGTTTTTTTCTGAACTAAGGATGAAAACCTTTTTTCTCCTCACAATAAAGACAAGCGCTGATTCACTGAAATAAGATTCACTGAATTCCCTCTAAAAGCCCAGTGAAACCTCCCGAAAACTCGCCCCTCATAACCAATGTAGTTGAATCTATTCTGCTTCTCCTAAATGCATATTCATACATCCACCAGACATCTGGATGTTTCTCCAGTAAGATTCTCTAACAATGGTAGTGGATCGCATGCATGACCGAAGAACGAATAGCTGCCTCAGCCACCAAAGCTCGGGAATCGTTGGTTCAGAAGGGAACGAATGTAGATAGTGTGCTTTTCTAAACCAGCTGCGGCGAGGCCAGTGACCAAATTTTCCGTTCCTGTAGTAGAGATATCCCTGTGGCAAACTACAACTTGGCTTATACATTTTGAGGTTTTTCGTTTATTGGACTGCGGAAGTGTAAACATAAAGGGAGGCATTGCTGACAAAATGACCTAATTTAGAACGGTAGGCATCACACAGAGCCAATTAGGCTGCGGGTATACTGCTCGAGGAGTATAGCACCTACTATCGCCGTCGCCTTGGCGACTTCATTTTTAATACGTATCGACTGCGGACGGTCAGTCGCCGATATCGACCCGCCCACAATCAATAGGTATCAAAAATGAAGTCGCCCATACGAGGTGCTATAGTTCTCGAGTACACCGGCAGCCTTAAAAAGGAAAATTCCAGCAGGATGGTCATAAGGGCAATTTATACTGGATGCGTGCGACTGACGCGCGTGCGACTATATGATGAAGAATAGGGGCTAGTCGCATCGCAGTCGCATAGCAGTCGCACGCGCTTGCGGCCTCGCGACGGCCGAACTCTCTTTTCATTGAGAATTTCATGCCGCGTTGACCAGTCTTCTTCGAAAATATTTCGCAAATGGATGCGTGCGCCTGGTAGTCGCACGCAAGTCGCATCCAGTATAAATTGCCCTATAAGAGTGTTGTTCTCTGTTATTTTATTCCTAGTCGTGCCAATTTTGGATTTCTACATATCTCAAAATTCAATCAACGACTAGGCAACGCTAAACATCCCAAACAAGGAGAAGAAGTTCTCACCTTTCGAGCTGAATCTTTGGCAAACATGGGAACACACAGCAGAATGGCGGAGTAGCCACTTCGATATGCTGCAAATGCTCGCTCATTTTGCTGACCAGTGAATGATGTCCTTCAAAAATTTGCATGAGTAGACAGATGATGATCCATAGAGCAACGGAAAAATACCTGAAAAATAAACGCATGCCTTCTAGAAGCATTCGTTCTACTACAGCATGTGGCTGCATTGTAGGAAAAAAAACTCACAGGAAGCTTATAAGATGCGACAAGAACCATACCCGAGGCATATACATGGCGACCAGAGAAAGCATGGACACAAACTGGAAATATGTAGCCATTTGAAGTGCCACGAAAGGGAATTAGTTCTTGTGCGGGCTTACCGGCGCTGTGCTCGCTAGGAAGAGGATGAATAGTCGTCTATCCGATTGTGTGATGTATACAGAGATGTACAATATATGGAGAACACCAAGAGATGCTGTGGCTAGACATATCACCGTCGCCAGAATCAGTGCAATGACAAAAGACGTAGGTAATTCTGAAAAAACGGTCATACATAGCATTATTTATTAAATTTTTGAGCCGACGAAACATCTGATCAGAATCATCTCAACCGACTATTTATAGCAAGTTGAGCTGAAGCTACTACATATAAATTAGCTTTGCAGCTGGCACAGTTTGAAAAAAATACAGGTAGACCTCCGCTTAGGAGAGTAGTAAAGTTAAGACACCCACGGGATAAATAGTCGCTGGCATGTGGTATTTCCGCTGCATTAGTGCAGTTGAGCAGGGAGTCAGTGAGAAGCTTCACCAGCGTGTCAAAGAGCGTCATCGCCGAACAATCATTGATCTGGAAGCAGCATAGTGGATTCATGCCCGAAAAAACTTGCTGCATACAGTGTCATCCCGAAGTGAACTCTGCGAAACTACCACTCGCAAAAGCCCGAAGAAATGGAACTCAGGGTGGATTCCGCATTGAGAAGAGCTCGAATAGCATGTATGGCAATGATTGGTCGAGTGCTTTGTGAGTAAAGAAAGCTTTCACTAACACGAAGAGAAATAAGCAACTGATGGCATAGCTATGGAGATGGCACGAAATTTTGGCAGAGACGACGCAAGAGTGCTTGCATGGCAAAGGTTCGAGCAATAAGAAACTTCTATTCTAATAATTTGGGGGAGTTCATATCACAAATATTGAGAAACTATAAAGACAGCAAAAATAAAAACAGGCACAATTATCTGGAAGAGATGTGAAAGGCAGACACTGAGTTCAGATGATTAGGTCGTAATGGAACGGCGGATTTGTCTGCAGTTCCAGGAAAGGGTGAAAATGGAGTTGGAGGTAGGGACCCCCGAGAAAGTGGCCGTGAAAGCTACTCAAGCACCTTTCCTTTGATGCCTAAGCTCATTTAGAGAGTAAATCGGTTTAATTTGAACTTGTGATATATCTGAACTGTGTATTCATGGCGTTGTTAATAAGACGCAATCAATCAATCAATCAATCAATCAATTAGTACTGAAAATCCGTGTAAAAACGAAAAAAAATTATAAAAATTTACAATAGCTTCTTTAGCTTTGCCTCCATTCATTCTGGCTATAAATCAATACGACTGACAAGCCAAAACTTGTTCGACTTGTCGAAACCTGCGTAGGCCTACTCTATCACAAATCCAGGTTCTTAGCAGGTTATAACATGGACGACCTGTCAAAAGCACCCCCGTGTTTTCTAGGAAGTGCCCCCCCACTTCATTTTCATCAAGAAAAGTACCCAAAAACCTTTGCCTCGTAAATTACACTACTTAGAACTCGTAGACGGCTTTGCTACCTGCTTATGCACTAAATGTAGAAAAGCTAGTATGTTAACCAGTTTTGAAAAGAAAAAAGAATAAACTGAGCAAGGTCAAGACGAGCAAAGAAATGGTTGGCAACATTTAAACCTGCCGGTTGCAGTTTGAATTTTGAAGTTTTACCGGATTTGTGGAACATCTAGTTTGATGAGTTCGATAATACGGAGGGAACTACACGGGTCGCAGCTTGTGCGCACACGTTTGATCAGCTGTTTAGACAGGTTAGAACAAGAAGTGGGAGAATCAAACGAGCATGAGAAAGACGACATCAATGAAGAGTGTGGATGCGCAGGCAGTCAGTGTACCACATTACATGTGGTGTAGCACGTGCTGAGAGACTCGTCCTCTGGAATCCTCCGCAAAAGGAACAACATGGAGGCTGATTGTCCGAAAAGAGGAGAAAGCTAAATAGGCAAAGCAGTCCAGACTATCTTCGCCCAAATATGGTCATGGACACACCACAAAGGAACCGAGCAAACCTTACAGGTTAACCAACAATTCAAGATGAATGAGCTGCTTAGACGCAAACCGTCCCTCGAGACGAATCCAATAAAAATGATTGGTAAAACGCTACCGAAAACAATTTTAACAGGAATGTTCAGCTTAGCTCACAGTCGCAGCGCATCAACCAGTTCCATTCGTTGGAAACAGGTACTTCAGCAGGTGTTATGTGACACCATAAAGTGCAACGCTTTAATTAATTGTTGAAAACCATAGGGATAGGCAGTTCGGCTGGAAAGCAGAGAACGGACGAGGGGAAAACCGGTAGTCAGTAGGGGTGCGGCTTTTAGTGGCAAGTGTCGATATAATTATGAGGTTTTCAGGGACTCTCAACCTTTTCTGAGGCATAGGTTAAGCTGTTCGACGTCCAAGACAAAAGCAGGGAGAAGCAGCCACTACCAGAGAGATGATTTCCACAAATTTGTACACAAGGCTTTGAAATTTTACTTTTTTTTTCAAAAATTTCGCGCATAATGATGTGAACTATGGAAAAGGTACGAAGCGGAGTGTGTCCATATAAATATTCCGCGTGCGTGATGCCAAATCGTTGGCGACAGGTGAAAAACTTCAAATCGTTTCACGAAGACCATCATCCGAACTAGGACACCCCGAATGCCGTAGAGTGGGAAAAAAGATGAGGATGCATCCGCTTCTAAGGTGAAGCGAATATTAGCTGTTACGTGTCACGTAAAGGTGCTGAACTGACTACAGTAATACCCAATGGCAACGTGGTCGAAGTCAACATCAAAGAAATGGCCGAACTGCACGGAAATGTGGCTGAAGGGGACATTTGCGCAATCGGAAGTCGTCGTGAGATCTCATTCGGATGCGAGAAAGTGCACAAATGCACGTGCAGAATGCGACTATTCGCTCAGCTCGCTGAAAAATTGCACCACAGCTGCGAAGTAAAGAAAAGGAAACGGGGAAAAAGTGGAAGAGAAATGGTTGCTTAATGGTCTAGTGCAGGGAGAAATACCGACATACATAGAACGGGTAGGATTTGAACAGCCGCCATGGATCGCAGCTCACAAACATGGCGATCAGAGTTCGGCCAGGAAGATGTGGGCAAGAGCAACGATTAGCTTTTTTAATCCTGAGCGATGCGGAACTGAGAGGCCTGCTTAACAGGGGCGGATTTCTGAGGTCACTACCGGAAGTACCAGGGAAATGTGCGGCTGACCACGTTAAAAGTACTACTAGTAGAGTTTGAGAGTATCTCAAGAAAATTAAGAGATTAGCTCATCAATGTGAACACTGAGATGCAGCTCCATGCTGGAGGAGCCGAGCAGAAAAAAAGACTTCTTCAAGCAGGTAAGAGCTTCGCGTTCACTCTGCTTGAGCTTTAGAGTGGTAAGACAATTGTAAAGAATCTGCCAGTAGGGTGGAATTCATTTTACATTCCCGTAACGATATCGTCAAATAGCTTGCTGCCTATCCCAACAATCTTGCGTATTATAATTTTTGAAACAAATGGTTCAAGGCTTCGAAGGGAAATTTTCAGGAATTTGCCCGTAAATTCAATTTGCCGTTTGCGTTTATTGTCACTGAAACGAAGTGCACACCCGACATGAAAAAAAAAAATCACTAAGCCATGGCGATGACATGAAAAAAAAAACTGAACATGAGGTGATTGGAAAATAATGCACAATAATGAGGGGTAACGCACGAGACATGCAGAGAAAACATACTGTGGAGTAAAATAAGGGGCGAATTTCTGTCACTATGCCAGTAGAGATCTCGAGTGAAGCTTAGGTAAACTCACATAACTGCCCTTACAAGGGAAGTGCAAGAGGCGAGGCTGGCAGATCGGAATGAAATCTGTCTGGCTTGAATCCTTGCTGGAGAAGGTCCTCCAGCATATATTTCATTTTTGCCCAGAGAGCTAAAAAACAGATATCCCACCACTCTGCTATATGCGTTGCAGCACACGTACGGCAGCGACAGGGTGGGCGAGTGGTGAGGATGCTGGACTACCAGGCAAAGGGTCGAGGGTTTGAATCCCATCATGTGCTACCTTTTTGCATTTTTATTTTTCATTCCTTCTATGTTGTTGAAATGAAATTTAAAAGATTAGAACATGGAACCTATCATTATTGATTTACCAGCCACGAATAACCACACTATATTAAACGTAGTTTACTATACTTTGGACCGAATAAAAATCGAATAATTCTTATAACGTTAATAACATTTCAGGAAACAACTTAAACTTCCAGACATTTGAGAATGAGAAAGCCCCAAAGCTATTCTTCTCTTTCGTACAGCACCACAGTGGTCTCTACTGTTAGAACATTAGAATTTTCCATTTATTCGAAATATTCGATATTCGAAAGCAAAAATATTCGATTTCGAATAAATCGAAAATTCGAATGTCCCAACATGAGAGACCAGTACAGTACTGCACGAATGAGAAGAAGAGCACTAGGGCCACCTCATTCTCGAATATCAAGATGTTCGGACTGTTTACTAGATTGTTATTAAAGAAACAAAATTATTCGATTTTTATTCGGTCCAAAGTATACTCAAAATCTTGTCAATAAAGATAGGTTTTATGTTCTAATCCTTTAATGGTAATTTCAAAAACAAAGAAAGAATGAAAAACAAAAATGCAAAACGGATGCACATGACGTGATCCGAACCCTCGACGCTCGCCTACAATTCAGCACCTTCCCCACTCGGCCATATCTGTTTTTTAACACATTGGGCAAAAATGAAATATATGATGGAGGACCTTGTCAAGCAAGGATTCAAGCCAGATGGGTTTCATTCCGATCTGCCAGCCTCGCCTCTTGCACATCCCTTGTTAGTTGAAGCAGCGAGCGTATCGCGCGGTGAAAAAATTGGAAGCGAGAAAATGCAAAAGAAAAACAAACCCTAGCAAGAAATATAGCAGCCAACTTTCACACGTGCTTTCACTGCTGATTTTTAATACCTCAGCGCTCCTCCGCTGCCATGCTCTAGGTTGACCTTTTAATAGAGCCATTCCAACAATGAGTAAAGACATGGAAATAGGAACAATAAAGCGGGAAAAAAGAGGATTTCCACTAACAAACTTCCATAGTAAGGCATGGAATTGACTGGCTAAGACAAAACGAGGAACATTCCACCAAGCTGGTCTCCATCGACAGTGTAATATTCGCAGATTCACTGGTGCAGTTTGATAGGCGAAGTCAGGCGGCGGCCGTAGACAGCTGGCTGCCAGCGTACGTAGCAGCTACGTCACAAACCAATACAAAACAAAATAACATTTAATTGCTGCCGAAGAAATATATTTGCTAAGTAAAAAGAGAGAAATAGCTTTCACAGAGGGCTTCAGAGAGGACCAGCTGATTTGAAGGGCAAATCTGGATGAAGAACTTGCTAGCTTCTGAAAATCCTCAGACAAGTATGTACCTATGAGTACCTATGAGTATATGTACCTATGAGTGCGGCCTATTGCAAAGCTGTGACAATCCAACAGAAAGACACGCTTGCAGCAGCTCTAGGGCACTTGTGCCATGGAGAAAACGAATTTTCCATATAATTGTGAGTGTCCGTCGGATTTTAATCGGTACGTATACAACGCTAACAATGCACTGAAGCTAGAAAAAACTCGAGAGAAGTCATTCCAGATGCAGCCATCCCTTCTAATAAGCGTTAGGAAGTCTCAGCCGACAAGTGAAATAAATGTGAAAATCACTGCCGATGCAAATGGTCCATACAAGGCTCCATGCGAATAGTTCTCCTACTTTCTTCCAGCCGTAAAGGCCTTCTTCTCAGTATGAAACTGAATATATAGAGGCAGTCTACTGTGAACGAAACATCCATTTATGGCGCATCATTACTAGAACAGGCTAAGATTTGACCCCGTTTTGACGAAAGAGAAACTGCCACAATTCGAAGCTGAAGCGAAAAGCTCAAATTCGTAGGAGCAAATTTCTGTAGCCGTCAATATACATACTCATCGTCGTTATAAACATAATGGACAAAGACCAGTGCAGCCTTGAAGCAGAAAAAGCTAAGGGCATTTCCAGACATAATAATAATGGAGGGATGCGTTGAAGGGCGATTGAACACCTCGATAAGGTCCAGGAAATTTTCAAAAGTTTGGCTCATTTGAAAACAAGAAAAAAGCGGGAAAGGGATTAGAGATGGAAACCTGCATGCCTGCAATGAGTCACTTTGTCATACATACGTAGTTGTTATGGAAGAATATCAAAAGTAAATGAATCACAGAGGCTTGAAGTGAGTAATTCAAGGGCAAAAATAGGAAGTCGCCCAACTGGCAAAGCGTGTGAATATACCCAGCTGGCGAAGCGATGAGGAATGCTTTCTTTGCTACACTTTTACACTGCCGGAGCGAGGCGCCACCGATACTTGAGAAATCGCTGGTTCCTTTCGCGCCCATTGTGAATGCGCCTACATGGGTATGCAAAGATCATTGCGGGAAAGAGGGTTGGATTGAAGGGACACTGCTGAGCAACTTCCAAAACAGCATTTTGTTAGTTGCTGCCGAGTTAATGCTGCTCATGACACATTTATTATAGGATAAAAATATGCCTTAGAGGTTGGCAGGTCAGTTAGTCCTCCTATCGACGACTATGTGAGACTGGATCCATAGAATGAGTACGATGCGAAGCGACACTGTACTTCTATTACCGCCTTCTTTCGTAACGTGCAAATCGTCACACATACGAACTAGTGAATTACTACTGCTTGATGGGCACGAAACATCAGGTCACACCGACGAACGCCTTTCTTTGCTCACGTAGATGCTTTTTAGAAGAGGTGGAAGAACGTACTCATTGTTGCTTCCGTGTTCGTGCACTGGAAACGTGACGAACTTCTTTCAAATCGTAGACTTTTCGCAATTTAGAGAAGAACTAGAACTGGGAGTGGTTGTGCTCAGCCTACCTCCTTCACAATGCAAGCCTATTTAGGCATAGATTGGTCTGTGCCTCAGATAGCTCTGTATGTTCCATGAAAAAAGATGGTGATTTCGACCAAAGGTATTGGTCACAAAGTCGAAAACGGTTAGTCTGCGGCGAAGAAAAAAGAACTTCGAAAAATTCAACGAATTAACACTGAAAATTCACATCCAAAGTCCAATTTCCCCATATTATGAAAAGTCAAAACGTTCAGCGTCGCACCTCTGCCCTTGAAGTTGTTGGCTGCTCAGATTATAATGGATCCGTACATCCTCTCCTATCTGTAAGTATTTTCTCACATGCAGAATTCCACAGAAAACTGCAGCTTCCCATCTGCCAAAGAACAAACACAAATTGTCCTCAGTTCTTTTGTAGCTTTTGACATTCCTCTGCTAAAGGAAAGCGCAGACGGCAGGGAAACGAAACTGTCGACCACATACTCTTTCGGCACTCCATCTTTGGTGAATCAAAGCGAGACGTCTAGAAATGAAGCGTGAACAGGTTGCGACGAAGGTTTTACGCTGGCAATTCACAATTTTACGAGCGGCTGTGAACTCACGAATCTTTGCATATGAAAAGAGGCGTCGATGCGTATGAGCGGAAAGTTCCACACGAATACTAGGGGTGAATTACTAGCGAAAAGTCGTTGTTGCCGGCCAGATTCTAGCCACTGAAAGAAGAAAGTATCCGAACGCCTAGTTCAACGGATTCCTCACATTTTCCATGGAAAACAAAGAGGGATGAGCGTCTTATCCCTAGGCACCTAGACATAATCTGCAAAGAATTAAAAGAAAGTGGCCACGCGCCATCATTGCTATAAATGATCTAACACGCAACCGCTGCCCAATCCGGTCTAAAAGACACTAATCGAATTTGAAACAACAAAGCGGCGGAAAAACATGGACGACACTGGAAGGAAGAAGATCAGCGGCGAAGATCTGCCTCGAGAACAAAGCAAATGAGGCCAGAGAATGAGAAGAGGATGAGGAACCGCGCCGTCGTTCATCAGGCTTAGAGGTCAATAGCGGCTGGTCTGGTCCAGGTCGCGCACGTCGTTCGAGTGTCTGTCTGGTTTTCAATGGCACTCCGCAACCATAAATCGACACACAGTGAGCGAACAGGCAGGTCCCGACGGGGGTAATTTGCGCATCAAACGCAAAACTCACAGTGGAGCTACAGGTTTTCGAGAGTCAGCCAGCACATCCACGAGATTTTTCGGGATCCGTAAGCCAACAGCGGGGATTCACCGCGGGTGCTGGGGAGAGTTGCTTGACATTGTGTGGCAGTCGGAATGGAACAGAGTCACCAGCATGGTACGTGGACAGATGTCGTAGGTAGCGAAAGACAAGGAATACACACTTTAAGGAAGAGCGCAAGCTGCGAATTCCATCGATTTGAGAAAGTGCGCGACAAGAGGCGATCGAGTGCAGCCATTTCTGCAGCCAGCTGGAATTCGAGGAGTTTCGGAAGCGACATGAGGACGCAAGGCCCGAAGTGATGACGAAGCGTCCACAATTTGCTCGGGGCAGGAATTCGCAAGTGGCTGCGCAAAAAGCCGTCGGACGGGTGCTCGGCGTTCGTTTTCTGGGAGAATCCGGTCGGGCGGACGTTCGCCCTCTTTCCGGATTGTAGTGCTAGGATTTGCAGAGAAGTGAAGGTGGCAGCAGCGAATGGACGCAGAACGCCAAACAAGGCGCATCGCCCGTCGCCAGGACAAAGAAAGGCGGTGTGGCCAGCTGGGCGCGCCGAATAAGCAGAATATTTGTGCATTCGGTGAGGCACTTCACCAACGACTTCAGCTAAAGTAGGTCAAAGATCGTCGTCGTGACTTGCTCTGAGGTTTCGTTTGCGACGAAAATTCGAGATGCTAGGTCAGGCTAGTACCAAAAATTGTGCAAGATCATACTGAAATTTAATCAAAACGAGTAGAGGGATGCCTCTAACTATATCAGGGGAGTAGAAAGCTCGTTTTGCAATCATCTGTTGTCCACTCAAAGGAAAAAATCTTTGACCAAGATCACAGGTCGGAGTCGTTCAATAGGAAAAATTGTGAGTCCCACAAGGACGAACAGAAACCTCTGTGCAATATAGGCATTCAGCAAGAAAGCAGACAGGGAACATGTTTGCATAGTAAATTAGGAAGTAGATGCCTTTAGTCCAGCGAAAATCAAGAAACGATAGCAAGGCTGCTATATGTAGCGGGAACGATGCGTAATCGATCTCCATATCACGACGCGCTTCATCTTTTCTCATCTGCTTCATCTTGTTTTTGTTTTCTCCTTGTTTCGCTCTATCTTTCGGGTAGCATTGGGAATCACAGTGATTGTAAGCGGTTCTAACGATTACGACGATACTAGGCATACTCTTGTAGGAGACAAGGTAGTGGTCCCACCGTAGTGCGAAGGGGTCAAAGGCTCCTCAGACATTCGTGGGGGTGGAATGCAGGTGGAAATGGGTCCACCCCCAGTTGTAGCTGGGGGTGGACCCAAAATCGTGGGGCACCTACCCCCGACAATTTAAAGACGTTCCCCCACGTGCCCTCGCAGCTGTCCCCCAAGCGCGTTATTGGGTTCCGGCGGATGAGGGGACGATTGGGGTTATGCACAGCACGCTCTGCTCTTCTTGGACGGCCAGATACGCTCCCCCAACTCAAAAAGTGGGCGGAGCGATTGGGGTCCTACCTGCCCATCACGCCCACGAATGTCTGAGACAGCACATCAATGACTGACTACTGAAGTCAAACGCGTATCAACTCAGACATTCGTGGGGGTGGAATGCAGGTAGAAATGGGTCCACCCCCAGTTGTACCTGGGGCTGGACCCAAAATCGTGNACGTCCGGATACGCTCCCTCAACTCAAAAAGTGGGCGGGGCGATGGGGGTCCTACCTGCCCATCACCCCCACGAATGTCTGAGTCAGAACAGTATGAAATTCTCAGTACTAGGACATAGTAGGAAGTACCAAAGTAGAAGAAATTACACGGATCTAATACTCTGAAAAGAATAGAGGATGGAAAGCGAATCGAAAAAAGGTGTTGTGACATCTTTTACAAGGAAAGACGGTCGGAGAGACGCTAAACAAGAAAAGAGTGGAAAAACTGTGTGAAATCTGGAGAGGTAGGTGAGAAAGGCAGGCAGCAAGCACAAATAGTCAACCATCATCGTTTTTGAAATTGCCTGTTTGTAAGGTTACGTGTGTAGCTTGCACAAGGTTGTGACCCGCATGTTGAATAGGTCTAGTGTCACTTCAACAACAGCAATTTGCTCAGCAATTTATGGAATTTCATAGCATTGCTTTAATATTTTGTAATCATTAGACAACCACGAGCTAATTTTGGGTCAGAATTTTGGTGCAGTGAAGAGTTGAAATAAGCTGCTAGTGTAAAACACTCTCTATTGCCTAGGCATAATTGTAAGGACTTGAAAAGTTTCTAAATCAAGTAATTTTAAAGTTTATTGAAAGTCATTCGAGAATTTACCATGATTTTGCTATTTGGAAGCAAACTCAATTATGGGCACTGGGGATAGGCACCCCTATAGGTGCCGCCACATCGATTAGAATGGATATTGTTGATCTACAGCTAGCAGTTGTAAACTGAGCTGTAACTGATCAATTTTATTCAAATGCTGTCTCCTGTCCTAATGTGTCAAGACGTAGAAAAACAGAAAATGTGGTGACGCAAAAAAGGACGAGTAAGCAGTCGGAGGCGATGAGTTGGCGGGTGTGAGCGGTCGGTCAGCAGCACTCGGCCGGCTCGCGGTTTCAAGTGATCAAACAAGACGACCACGCGGACGACGCACGACGCGCAGGAAATGGACGACAAGAAAGACGCCGAGTGAGTAATCCTGAGGATATTTTGAGAATAATTCAAACATTTGGCGATGCAGTGTAAAAAAGTGTGGGAAACGTTGGTGTAGAAGTCATAAGAACATGTTCAGAGAAGATCCTCATTTGGCCATTTAAGCTCACCGAATTGGTTGTTAATAGGCTAATTACGGAATAACAGGTTAAGTATGAACCTAAACAGGAACATTCTCTCTGAAAATTACTTTCTCGAGAGCAAAATGGCGAATTTTCCAATTGTTTTGTGGGTGCACAATAAATATGAGTTCCTGGTTTGGAATCATATCTTTTCCTCTTGTTAAGGTAAGTGCCGAGGGAATTTTCTTGAGTTCTTGAGCATTAAGATGCCTCCAACAGGGACAATGTCTCAGATTAGCTCAGCTTCTCATAAAAATTCCAGAGACGAACGCGATATGTGCAGTATTTTCGACAAATCCATTAAAACGTTGTGACGCACGCCAGTAGATTTTTCGTCTTTGTAAAACTAATAAAGGAACCAATTCTCAACGTGACCACTCACTGACGTGCATAATGTATATGCGAGACTCATATACATACGTACTACACATATCAACAACTGAAGGTTTCGTTCTATGAGATGGGATTTTCCACGCCTCCTGAAGATTTTGGCAAACGCTTCACGAAAGCATGGATTTTTTATGACAAAAAAACTTTTTTAAGCCTGCCATAACTGTCACAACAAGAATTCTTAAAATTAACTTTTTTTAAATTTTATTGCACGCAAAATATGCGTAAATGAGACAACCCCGACAATCAAAAAAAAAAATCAGACAATAATGATTACCAGGATTAATGACTGTCGCATAATCAGGGACTATCTGAAGGGCGTATGTATGTATGCATGAGCTCTTTCAGGATGCTTTCAGGATTATGGAGCAGAATACGGCAAAACTAATCCCCTTTCCAATGCTCGCCACCAAGTCGGATGTTTTCTATAAACTAACGACTCAGTGTA
Source organism: Ancylostoma ceylanicum (assembly GCA_000688135.1). Lineage (NCBI taxonomy): Eukaryota > Metazoa > Nematoda > Chromadorea > Rhabditida > Ancylostomatidae > Ancylostoma > Ancylostoma ceylanicum. The sequence continues at coordinate 119,012 of JARK01001563.1, forward strand.
GCTACTTCTTGGAAAATGCTAGGAGGGAGACCAAGCACTTTCCTCTGAGCACCATTAAGGATTGCTTATGCGTCGGAAGTCTTGTCGTGTGGTTTTTGAGTAGAGCTGGGATGTGAAGTGCTGAAGCACTGCTTAATAAGAACCACTTGGGAAAATGCCACGAATTCATCAGCGAACTCTCACTTCGAGCACAATCAAAAGGACCGGAAACTACATTTTTAGGTGTTTCTAATTATTTGAAGAATTCTAGATATAGTTGTAATGGTTGGTAGCATAAAGTTTCATGAGAACGACCAATGTATCTCTTAAGCAAATATTAATGGGAGTTCTACATTTATTAAGTCCTAAAGTTATTCCTTTGGATCCTGAAAGTTCACCTATCCAGCGAAATCACCCTATTTTACGTGGATCTCGCCAGATGGCGAATGTTTTCAATTTTGCCATCATTAGCCTGAAAGTCTTCTCGGATCAGTGACGAAAATTAGTGCAGCTTGTTAAAATTGTTATTATTCCTGCCAATGAGAGGAGTGTTTCACATATGCGCGTGGAATGAATTTGTCATGAAGGACGAAAAGACCAGATTTCAACTGAAAAGACTCGGAGGAGAGCGAATTTTACCATGGAAACTAGTGTTTTCGGGCATCCTTGAAAGCATTGTGACCTGCCAAAACCCGTAATAGACCTCGTAGCAACCGTGATTGAAGAAATTATGCTGACTCTCTTCTCCTATGAGCAAACAAAGGTTGGATTCCGGGGCATGGATTGAAATTCATAGAGCAAGCGTAAAAAATCCATAACATACTGCTTTCCAAAAGTAATGGAGCAAAATCAGTGGAATTTCGTCTCGAGACGAAATTTTTTGGGGAGAAAGACATCCACATGATTGCGAATTAGCCGAAAATGTCTACCATACCAGAGTAGGGTGCGGCTTCTAGTTTTGGGAACAGATAACCAAACAGACTTCCGGGTTGTCTTGCGTGACCACATGAGGTGGAGTTCTCTTCGCGGAAACCTACATGTAAGCCTCATATCGTATTCACAGCAAAATATGTTTTGCCGTCGTGGGGCTGGTACTTCTTAGAAATTCTTGGAACTTGCTATGTGTGGATTGAAATGTACCAATGTGGATCTACGATAGAAATTTAAATTCCTGTGAATAATTCTCAAAAGTTAAACTTTCATATAAAGAACTAAACCATCAGAAAATTCCTACAATTTTATTCGCGGCAATTTGAACACAGAGTTCGTGAAAATGGGATCAGATGCATTTTACCAGTGTTCGAAATGGAGCAAATGTAGCAATTCTTTGTTAGTGGAAGTTTTGGGTTCTTGGAGTATCCGAGGTTATTTTTCAATGTTGCAAAGACGTGGTAAAAATTGAATTTGAAAACTTCGAGAAATGACACCCCACATCGCTGAAGGGTAGTCGAAAATGTCAGCTGAGCACGGACTGATACCCAGTAGATACCGTAAGCCGCTATCTCAAAGCTGTTTTCTGGGCGTAAGGCGATTTAGTGGGATTCACATGATCGAGCGAAGAGGTGTCGTGCATTAGAAGATTAATGCTCAAGACACAGGGACGTGGATGCGGCTACCACGAATTTTTGTGCAGCTTAGCCGGATTTATTGAAAGCCTTCTCTTTCACAAGATATCGTCTTATCCTGCATTTTCCCAATCCAGAATTGGAAGCTCCCTGATCGTGGAGATATAGGAAAAATAAAAGACGAAGCCATTAATAAGTCATCAGTCATTTTCTTCAGAATGAGCCACAGATAAATCCCATCAAAGTGGCAGTAGTTTGGAAGCTATTATCCTTCAAGAGGTTCTGTCATTCAGTAGGACACCCCTTGATGGTAAGCTCGACAGTATGCATTAGTAGTACGTGCGTTTGTTGCCGTCAACATAGCCGACGCGAGCTATTCATGACGCATCGATGCGATGACAAAATAGGAACTACGAAGAAGCGCCGACATTCCACGGCCCACTATAGCTTGCGAATACGAAGGCTGGGGAAGGCACTCTTCCCCGCTCTTAATTATCAGGCTGCAGGCGAATGGAGCATAAACCCATATGAATCCAACAGGAAAAGAAAATGACGCCTAAAAATACCTTTCTCATCTAATTCGGGGAACTGTCTTCTAAATCTTACCCTGCCGTGACGAATTTGCTATGTAAACCATCAATGGTAGAATCCCTTCCGCTTACAGTGGGCGTCAATGGCAGTGACCCGTCTGTGGCCTCAAAAGGTACGCGGCGCGACCGCGCCGCTCGAGCAGGAACCCTCCCCGAAACATCAAATTACAGGGTTTTCTTATTAGTTACCATCAAATGTGATGAACAACCATCAAGAAAACCCAGATTCGCCGCCGCAGCGACGATTCTACCGTGAGCGACGCGGTCGCGACGCGTGTTTTTCGAGGCCGTAGACGGGTCACCGCTATTGACACCCAGTGTACATAGGCTGGAGCCTTCTCTAAAAATACATATAACAGCGAAATAGAAGTAATAAGTTGAAAATCGTCATAGATACATACTGCTGCACCCATCCGTAAGCCGAAGTTTTCACAAGAAATATATGAGAATTGAAAGATTTTGAGATGAAATAAACATTGAGGAAACTCAAGGCCGCAGGCAAATCTTAAGAGTTTCAGAGCTTGCGAAGAACAGAACAGCAACTGTTCTTTCTTTAAGCATTTCTAAACTCAATGAGAACCTAATAGTTGTTCACTAAATTCTCAATATAATTAGATATTTACTGTTTATTTGCTTCCTTTTCCTTTTTGGTGCCCAAATGCAGCACTCAGAAATTTCCATTTTGGAGATATAACCAGTTTTCGAAGCCATGAGAGGCATGGATTCATATCCAATGATGAATTAACACGAAAACCGCAAGAAGTCCGTCAAAAAGGGATGTTGTTTTCTACGTTCCTGAATGCGTTTGGCGTTTAACTCCGAGCGGGTTTGGCTCAGCAAGCGTTAGCTGGTGCATCGTTCAGCCACAAATGATCTGCGGTCATTGCACTTGCAGCTACGTACATACAGTGGCGGCCACATATTTAGCACGCCCATGATTTTGGCCGACAGAATTTTTTGCATTTCTCAGTCCTGTAATGAGCAATCAAAACGAGGTTCGAGTATGTGTTGAGGCACTATGGGTGCTTCCTTCCTGTTGCTTACCACGGGCAGAGAGTCAGTTCAAACTGGATTAAAAAATAAAAGCCCAATTTCGTCGCTTTTCCGAAACTGTGTGTAGAATTTTTGTATCTCGCTATGGAAGGAAGAGGAGAGGTGATTCAGATTGAGCATGTTTTCCTTCAACATTTCCCTGTAAAAGCTTTTACCGTAATCTACGCACCGGCTGGACCCAGAGACAGAAACAAACCGTCAATTTTGTCGAAAATTTCATTTTAATGAATCTTGCTCATAAAGCAAGCCTCGAAATTCGCCTTTGAACATCTGATTGCTTTTTAGCAACACAAATTGGAAAAAAATCCGCGGCTGGAAATGCGTGGTTTAGCCTTGCAATCACCGTGAATTATTTTTTCACCATTTTTTCACTCCTGTTGACAATTTTCGCTCTCCCGATAAGTGAGAAACTGCTCATCAAAACTACTATCGCAAAACACGCATTTATATCAAGAATAGAATCGAATTTTACCCAGACTCAGTGAAGTGATCTGAGAGAGATACGGAAATATTTCCGAAACCACTGCATTTTGAGCTTTAAATGCGTAGAATGCGTGCAGTTCCTTATAGAAGCATTTCCCGGAGTAACAAAGTTGGGGCAAGAAGGAAAACACTATGTCTTACCACATTCTCAAATATTGTCCTGATAGCTCATTTCAATCCTGAGATACAGATTTTACAATTTCATCAAATGATCGCCAAAAATCGGCAGCGTGCTAAATATGTGGCCGCCACTGTATACCATACTGCTCCTAATCTTTGCAAAAAGCTCAGACAATGGAACGGGCTGACCGCGGTACCGAAATTTGGCTGACCGTAGCCAACTCCGCGGTCCGCCAAATAATTGAGCGCGGTCCGCCAAATATCGGAGCGCGGTCAGCCCGCAATAGCTCCGCGGTCAGCCCGCTGCTAAAATGGCGCCGTGGGGCTTACAGCGACAGTTGTGCTTTCTGAAGCTAATGAATGACATTTTACCTATCAAAATGAACATCGCACGTTATCCCATCCTTCTTTCTTTTAAATAAGAGGAGTAGAAAGTTTAATAAAAGGAGGGTCGAGGATCATCGTGTCCGACATTGCCATAATTCAATCCGTACTTTTCGGGCTACGTTCCTAGATAGTAGGATGTTCATTCTAAAATAACCGCCTACGAACTATGTACTTGAAACCAATGCGAACGCTCTCTAAACGAGAGCTCCGTTCCAAAAATGAACCACGAGTGTCAACCACTCCTCCTGAACTGAGGAGCGATCTCCACTCGATCGGTAAAATTTAGTGGTGAGATTAGTACGTCCCGTCACATCGCCTTTCTCGACTAAAGGAGTCTGCTATTTCTTTCTACTTGTATAGGAACAGTCCTAATGTTCCTACATCCTCAATCGCAACGTACATTTCGCGGGAATGACTTGCGCCTTGTCACTACAATGGGCCAGAAGTTTGGCTGACCGCGGACAGTACCGCGGTCGGCCAAACTTTGATTAAGGTACGCGGTCAGCCAAATTTCGGTGCGCGGTCAGCCCGCAAGCCACATTTTGGTACCGCGGTCAGCCCGCAAACCCCATTTTGGTACCGCGGTCAGCCCGTACCATTGTCTGAAAGGACGCGCCCGACGCGTTTTTGCGTCGCAAAGCGTCGCACGCGCATAACTCGCTCCAGAATGAAGCTTTTGCTATTCTGAAGACAGATTCTTACTCAGCACGTTGTGGCGAAGCTATTCATACCCCACATCACCGTATTTGGTTCTCGCAAATCTTTCTGCTGTCCTAAGGAGTTGCTGAGACACTCAGAAAACAGCAGCTATTCCGTTATCTGATTGTCTCAATACAGCAACTCCTTAGGACAGCTGAAAAATTCTCGAGAACCAAATAAGGTGACGCGCGATGTGAATAGCTTCGTCACGACGTGCTGAGTAAGAATCTGTCTTCAGAATCGCAAAAGCTCCATTCTGGAGAGATTTATGCGCGTGCGACGCTTTGCGACGCAAAAACGCGTCGGGCGCGTCTTTTTTGCAAAGATTAGGAGCAGTATTGTATCTCTGCAAGACGATGCTTTGTGTTCTATTCACTGTCGTAATTAAATGGCAAGCGGACACAGCTTATCCCAGATGTGGAATTTCCCGTAAGTGCTACCTTTATCCAGTCTTTAGTTGTGCTCAGTCATGAGATAGGCATTTGATGGAAACACAAAGAACATTAATTGCAATGTCCATTAAGAGTTGCATGCCCGAATGTGATACACTGCAAATCAGCGACATGAGGGATAACCTGGATGCCAAGTCACAATGCACAACGCACTGTGTTCGTCACAGTCAGAAATGTTAACACAGAATTTACATGGTAATTGAAATTGTGTTAGGGCAACAGAACGATTGAGCTTATGTATTGAAATACAGGAGAGTTGAATTGCTTGCTTATTATGAATATGAAAAATCAATTAGCTAAAGACGTATTACTTCGACAAAATCAGCCACAATACCTTACACCAATGTAATAATTTTTGATGAATTTTGATTGATGTGCTTTTTTTCCATGTGCTCCCACAGCTAGCATCAGGCGAAATATCACTAATTCTTCAAGTACATACTTCCAGACTGGGTGTGCACAACTACGTAAGTGTAAGTAAGCTCCAATTCTATTGTTGGCTTCAGTATTTTTTTAGAAAAGAAACGAAAAAGTGAAATGAACAGAGCACACCATGGAAAAGAATGTTCCAATGTTGCAAATTGGATCAAAAAGGGTCTAACGCCTTCACTTGCTATGGATTCGGGAAGTGTCGCCGGATGGAAATGGGCGAAGGCCGAGCAGGAGGCGGTCGATCGGACTGCGGGACGACGAACGCAGGGCCATGTGGCCGAGCAAAACTGATTACTGCCGTCGGATGTGCGTTCGAAGAAAGGCGACATTGGAGGGGGGGGAGGGTATTTCAAGCTGCAGGTGATTTAGGTACCCAGTCCAGGAACTAAGGAATTGCACAAATGGGTTCCTGGTCAGAGAGAAAAGAAATTAACTTTGAGGGACATCTTCTCCCCACACAATGCTTGAAAGGCTACACCATTAGTGATGCGTAGCTGCAATTTCAAGGAGGAGCTTATTTCAAGAAGAAGCTTCCAGTTGAGAACCACGGATAATGGAATGTTCGAGCGAACAATTTTCTTATTAACATTACTGTAACATACTGTCGAAAATTTACTACTGTATCCATACAGGAACTGAGAGAAACGATAAAGTAAGCCCCAAACTTTTTCGAAGTAGGTCAGGAAAATAAATGGTTATGTTCCAAAGTGAAATTGAGTGTTTGTAGTGGACGTAGAAAACCTATTGTACGATAGTACCTCTCCTCTACGAACGCCCTGGTGCGAGCGGCAGAGGTAAAAAAGATCGATACGAACTGATTAATGGTAGACAATAGGTATGATCTAGCGACGTGCCTCGATATTTCAAAAATGACGGACAACATAGAATTACAGATATAAAGAAAACCGCCTCGTCTGCCCTTTTCCACTTACCAATAGTTGGTACCTAGTTATGAGCAATGCAAACGGTTAATTGACTTTACCTTACAAGCAGCTATAAAAAAAAGAAAAACCCATGATAAATAGGAAGACTGGCATTAATTCTTTAAGGACAGACATAATTTACAAGAAACTTCTGAAAAACGTTAGGTGAATCAATTGTTTGACATTTCATGCAGGAGGTAGACCCAAATCCCGAGCCCATACTTTACGACTCCAACCTTTGCAAGCTGTTATGGCGCATAAATGCCTGGCAGTAAATCCAGCAGAATAAATGTATCAAGGAACCAAATGGAAACCCACCCTTCAAGAGTGTGACGTCAGCAGCAGCAGCCGCCGGAATAAATCAGCCGTCTAGGGCTGGACATTTCAGAACGATTCCGGGAATCGCAAATAAAGCTATGCCGCCAACAGAGCCGAAATTTAGCAGCAGCCATTGATCGACGCTTTTTAGCCCAGCGCCATTCATAACTCTGCACAGTGACGTGGGCTAACTTGGATGCGCCATAAATCATATACTTTTTCGGGGTTTACTTGTGAAAAGCTAATGAAAATGAAGCAAAATTAGGACAGTCCGATTTTGTAGAGGAGAGGTGGGGCCGAAATCTGCTATACGGACGCAGCTTTGTAGCCATGCAGCAAGGAACGTGTTTAGGGCGGGTTAGGGAGGGTTGGGTAAAAGCCGTGATGAAGAAAATATCACAATAATTCATAGCATAGCACGTAGACACTTCGCAGGCTTGCCGAAGTCGCCGCCGTAAAAAAGGGCTGAAGTGGTGAGAAAATGGAAACACTCAGAAGTGTCGAAACACAAGCATAAGACTAACTCAGGAATGCTTCTAAAAGCTTCCAGGGCTTTTAAGAGTGGAAAACAAGCATCTTACAGGTCTCTGCTCATCTAGGATGTGCCTAAAGGAATGCCACAAATACTCTCATTCTTGCTTTGGAGAATTATTTTGCACGAGAACCGAGTGCGCATAACGTGGCATAAACAGGCGACCGATTGTATAGCAGACGAGCGGGATCCCGTCATAGAACGTTCGCGCATCGACGCAGGCGAGAACGATCCCTCGAGTTCGCCCACTCACATGGGATCGAATGGGTATCCCCCATACGATGTTGTCGAAAAATGTGCTGGGATGAAGTGGCTGGGGACGATCGACCGGCCCGCCAATGAATCGACAGAATCAGCCGAAGAATAGCGAAACAGGGCCAGGCAAACACCATTATATAAAACCATGGATTTTCCCAGGAATGCGTCACATCTCATTCTCAAACCCTGAATAAATATGCGTCTTTAATGAAAATCGATGCATATGACATAGGAGAATCGCTACTGCCGATAAAGGGGAGATACAGCTGTTGATGCTTACTAAATATATACACCGAATTCACACAATAATAAGAATCGCTACTGCCGATAAAGGGGAGATACAGCTGTTGATGCTTACTAAATATATACACCGAATTCACACAATAATATACACCAAATTCACACAATACACTACGCGGCACCCTGGCTGTCTGTCGCACCTTTATGAGAAAGCCTTTACACATGTCGTTGGTTATTTGTAGAGCTTGAAGCATATAATTTTCCTATGCAAATCCATTTCTTAGTCTGGACATGCTTCAGGAATAAGGTTACTCTCGTTTCCTTCCATAAACCAGTTAACACTTCCACCTGTTAATGGCTTCAAGTTTCCTCTTCAAAAAATGGATCATGAAAAGAACAGAAGAGGGAAGGGTATCCTAATAGCTATAGAAGCAGAGATGTTGGAAATTCGACCATTTTAAAACATTCGCCTTATAAACATCCAACAGCAAGTGCATTGATTTCCATGGAAGGGCGTCTCCTTCGCAAAACAAAAAGGAACAGACAAGCTTTCAGCTCAGAATATGCCTGAAAACGCAGCTGAAGCGAAAGCTACGTACATCGCCATCACTCGAGAACAAACGGAAAAGTTCACTATTTCCGTTTCCTAATAGCACGAGGGATTTCGACTATGCGATGTGGGTGTTAGGCACATCACAGCGGTGTTCTCGTGTCGTCATTATCTGCTGGGAGAATCGCCGACGTCAAACCTGCCGCCGTGCATTGTAGCATAAATTCCTTCACTTTATCTATTTAGTGGGTTCATCATCTACGCCAGGAGAACCTGTTCCGGTTCGACCATTAGCGAACGTGGAAGTGCACATCGACAACGTGCACTTCGATGAGAACTCCTACACCCACTACCAACAAAAAATGCAAAGGCGCCGATGTTGAGCCTAATAGGGGGATAAATAAGTATTGAGATGGGAATCCTGATTCGAAATTGCGAAATATCTCGAAAATCTACACCCACGATGGAAATGGGAAATGGGGGCGGTTGAGGGAGCGACGCTTTCGCAGATCATTACTTGTAACTCCGCTCTTGGTGACTTCGACGACTGCTACAAAGTGTGGCAATCAATAAAAAGAATTTTTTTTCGATAAATTACCTCTGTAACATGTACTAGGTTAATACTTCACCAGGTAGACGCCACTCATCAGTCCCGCTTACTTTTAGTACAAGGCGCCACTTCATGGTGTTGCTCCGCTAATTTCTGGTGCTGGAAACCTATAGTTTGGTGTTGCGCTGCAATATTCTGGTGCTGGGCCTCTACATGATGATGTTGCGCCGCTACGTTCCGATGCTGTGACGCCAGTACTTACCTAGTGTTGCACAGCTTGTAACAACGACTAGCATCCGTTATTCAATAAGTACCTTACATAGCAGGATATAATGGGCAATGATCGGTAGCGGATGCAGAAAGTGGCCGGGAGCAGAGAGAAAGAACGTGGAGTCTCCGCCACTCTGAGGATGGGGAACAAAAATAATTTTGAAAAATATTAATTGCAATACTAAATAATTAGTTATTATCTAAAAATAAAAATAAGAATTAGTAGTAAGCTTATAGAAGGTTTCTAATCATATTATGAAGTGATTCCGAAAATCTTGCGATCCATTCTCACATCAGTGTTAATGCCAGTGGGGCCCAGAGTTTTGCGCTAAATCGATATTTGCATTTTTTCAACCATTTCGTAATGATGAGAGAAGTGAAAAGGATTTGCCATATGTAGTGAAAACTGGTTTACTAGATTATTTAGTATACAGCATAAAAAGTATTGTAGTCGAGTGGATGAGGCATAGAAATTTATCACTAATTGGATAAGCATACATACATTAAATCATGCCGAAATTACATGCCGAGTGAACTGCCTCTAATTTTTCCATGTTCTAACAAAATATACAAACAGGCAGTGCCGGAATTGTGTCAAAGTCGAAGTGGAAGGATCCCAGAAAACATCACAGCTCCTCGTAGAAAATTATTTCTAATGAACATGAATCTTTGCAACAAATATGGCAAGGAAGAGAATCGATGAAATGCACTAGTGCCTGTTCTTGATATTTTTCCGACGTGGCAAGTTTCCGAAAGCTTGTTGGTGAGGAAAAGCGAGGGAAATGGCGAAGATTTGTAACACTAATCTGCACAATTATGGCAAGTGAAGTCGAGAGACCGAAGCAAAAAAAAAAAAACTAATTCTGAGGCATATCGAATAGAGGCACAGAGGAAAGGAGCACGAGGAAGAACATCAGACATAACGAACGGCTGGACCAACCACTACATTTACACTTGTTTGGTGGGCCAATCAGCTAATCGTAGGTAATATACGATGCTACATCGCTGTTTGTTTGCTTTACGGCAAAAACACTCATGCACAAGATGTCCTGCCCCAGAAACAAGTAGGCAAACTTGGAGAGTGCGCAAGGATTAGCTATTATTATTACTAGATTTTTTGTTCGATTCATAAACTGGTGTGACATGAAATCTCGCGAATTGCATAAATTGATACTGCCACGTGCGTCCCATAAAAATGACAATGTTGAGTTAGAAAATAGGGAATAAAGCAATGGGCAAAATCTACAAGTTATCAACAGTTTTATCGCTGCTGGAAATTCCTGATGAACTAAAAATGATCACCGCATGCATGTCGCTTACATTCTCGATCCAAAAAAGCAGAAAATTTTCGAAAACTCTGTCTTTTCGCTCCCTTTCTACAGAATAATAAGAATTTGAGATTTGAGCTGCAGTAGTTGTTACATTTTTCCTAATTCTCCCTAAAACAGCGATCACACAAAAAACCGTACAATTGGGCGAATGGAAGCGACACAGATAAGGATCTGCATGAGGCCCTCAAGGCTTGTTTCGTGTCATCGACTCATAGCACGACCACTGTTGAGGAGATCAGATCGTGAGCTGCAGGTCAAAGACGAATAGACGTATTCATACATTTAAAATACAAGCGCACATATTCATTGGTCTACTTCTTTTCTCGAACTACCAATATTACAGATGGCTCAGTTATTCTTTCTGGTTATTTCGAATAGTTGGGCGCGTGTGGCGCAGTGGTAAGAGGCTCGCTGCGCACGCACACGGTCGATGGTTCAATCGCGCGCCCACGGCCAACCAAGCCGTCCATCCCTCCGGGGTCGGTAAATTGGTACCGGAGGAGTCTGGAAGGATGAAGCACTGACTTGGTTCATCGGATTCCCTCCGCAAGTCACTATACAGGGCACATACGCATTCAACGCCTCTACGATGCTCAGATGAAGTCGAATGAGTGGCGCATCCCACATGACGGGACTGATCAACACCGACCACTTTATTCTTTATCCTTTATTTCGAATAGTTAGTGTTTATGGTTACAGTCCATTCAACAGGCAGTGAAAGTTGATTGAGGGATCATGGACTGAAATGCGGTCGTTTTCGATCAATATCGAGCATGCTTGATAGTACACAACCGCACCGCTTGCCTTCATTGGGTGAATGCACCAACTTTCACTCCTCTCTAAATGACCTATACTACAGTTTCAACTTTCTCGTGACTTCGCTAAGCATCACAGCGACTTCTGGGTGGATTGAAAACGTTCCACAGTAGGCACTTAATACTTCGTGGTTGTTGGTATAGGATCGATTACAAAAATCTTCGTATTTGATTAGAACCAAATTCAGGGGTTAGAGATGTTAGAACTACTCACCGTTTGGCTCCCATCCAACTCATTGGTAAACGGACCCATGGTTTCACACCGACACCTGGTATTTGGAATATTTACGATTTTTGACACAAAATCTAGAGAATATAAATTAGTGCTGCCTTTTTCGCAATTTTTCTGGGCTCGTAGCTGGTCGACCTTTTTATTTCAAAGAATAATGTCATGTGTTAGTAGTGTCACCTATAAATACATCATGGAAATTGAACTGGAGAGAAGCGTGTCGATGCGAATCTGCAAGCACAACGAGTTGGCGGATTGAAATGCAGGCGACTACCCGGACAAGTGACATCGTTGTTACCTGGCTTACGCTGTCCGAAACTAGTTACAAGATCAGGTTTGAAACATGTGACACTTTGTGACGCATTTACACCGCTGTTTTAGAGCCATATTGACCGAAAGATCGTTCCCCCTCTGAATTGGGAAGGGTACTAGAAGTACAGCACACGAACACCACTGATTGTTGGCTCGCAATTAGGGCAGCATTAGACTGAGAGTGGGTCGAGTAGTGCAGCATCGACAGTTATTGTGTTCGAGGGATTTGCTGAAAATGGAGCGCAGGGGACTCACGCAGCACTCACCGTTATTCTTCATGGAACATCGTTCACGAATAGCAGCGGTATGCGTATGACGCACGCACACATTGATCATTTTGCGTGGTTTTCTTCAGAGGACCGGTAATTGAGATAATTAAGAAGAATGAAAGGGTTATTGTACAGGTTATAACTATTGGAACTTTTATCATGTTATTGTTTCAGCGGTGGGAATGAAAACATTTGCTACAGTGGGGGTACTGAGGTGCAGTGGGGCTCATTTTTGGAGTATCTTGTGCTGGTATGGGCGACTTCAAACTCCAGCTCGAACCTTCGGACAAAATCATCTTCAGCGGTAAAAAACTCGGCGAAGAGGCAGCGCCGGCAAGTATCAAGATCACCAATACGCTGAAAGAGCGGGTAGCGTATAAGGTAATCCACAACTTCTGGAACATGTTCAGCAGTCATAATCTTCTACCTGAGCAGGAGGTGATTTCAGGTGAAATGTACATCAAACGAAATGTTTCGCATTCGGCCACCTGTGGGTGCACTGAAACCGGACGATTCTGTCACTGTAGCTGTGAGTTGTCATCTAATAAGATCAGAGTAAAGCCTTTCCATCAGAGACCAGCTCATCTTTCCGTTATGTGCTTATCCATTTCAGCTGCTACTAATCTGTAGGAGAATCTGTTCCGTGCGTGCGTCGCGCGTGCGCTGATGGAAGATTCGTTCAATGACAGATAGGCCCAGAGGCTTTCCAGACGCAGTTGCCAGCATAAGTTGCACGTGCACCCCACATGAGGGCAATTTATACCAGGTGCGTGCGTCAGTCGCACGTCCCGCAAATGCCTTCATTTGCGGAGGATATTCCTTTGAGAGCGGTCAACGCAGCTTGCTCATCCTCATCATTCAATGAAAATACCGGGCGGCCGCCTTGTGGCCTGGAGTGCCAAGTAAATGCACGCGCGTCAAACGCACCCATCTCGTAGAAACGGTATACACTCGCGGTCCCATTACATGGATTCCTCTTTAGTTTGGCGATATAACGCCGTTCCACCTCACCGAAGTGTGAGTCTTCCCGGGCAACGTCATTACAGAGTGGCGTCGTTGCGCCGCACCGTCGAGGTGTACCAACTTCGTGGCAACGTCACCACATAATGTGGCGCCGTTGCGCCGCACTCACCGCTCCGCACCGTTTTGGTGTAGCAGCAACGCCATGTAGCGGTGCAGGGCCGCACTCACCGCTCTGCGTCGTTTTGGTGCAGCAACAACAGCATGTTGCGGTACTGGGCCGCACTCACCGCTCCGCACCATTTCAGTGCGACAACAACAGCATGTAGCGGTGCTGGGCCGCACTCACCGCTCTGCGTCGTTTTGGTGCAGCAACAACATCACTTAGCGGTGCTGGCCCGCACTCACCGCTCTGCGTCGTTTTGGGGCAGCAACAACAGCATGTCGCGGTACTGGGCCGCACTTACCGCTCCGCACCATTTCAGTGCGGCAACAACAGCATGTAGCGGTGCCGAGCCGCACTCACCGCTCCGCACCGTTTTGGTGTAGCAGCAACACTATGTAGCGGTACTGGGCCGCACTCACCGCTCCGCACCATTTCAGTGCGGCAGCAACAGCATGTAGCGGTGCTGGGCCGCACTCACCGCTCTGCGTCGTTTTGGGGCAGCAACAACAGCATGTAGCGGTACTGGGCCGCACTCACCGCTCCGCACCATTTCAGTGCGGCAGCAACAGCATGTAGCGGTGCTGGGCCGCACTCACCGCTCTGCGTCGTTTTGGGGCAGCAACAACAGCATGTAGCGGTACTGGGCCGCACTCACCGCTCCGCACCATTTCAGTGCGGCAGCAACAGCATGTAGCGGTGCTGGGCCGCACTCACCGCTCTGCGTCGTTTTGGGGCAGCAACAACAGCATGTAGCGGTACTGGGCCGCACTCACCGCTCCGCACCATTTCAGTGCGGCAGCAACAGCATGTAGCGGTGCTGGGCCGCACTCACCGCTCTGCGTCGTTTTGGGGCAGCAACAACAGCATGTAGCGGTACTGGGCCGCACTCACCGCTCCGCACCATTTCAGTGCGGCAGCAACAGCATGTAGCGGTGCTGGGCCGCACTCACCGCTCTGCGTCGTTTTGGGGCAGCAACAACAGCATGTAGCGGTACTGGGCCGCACTCACCGCTCCGCACCATTTCAGTGCGGCAGCAACAGCATGTAGCGGTGCTGGGCCGCACTCACCGCTCTGCGTCGTTTTGGGGCAGCAACAACAGCATGTAGCGGTACTGGGCCGCACTCACCGCTCCGCACCATTTCAGTGCGGCAGCAACAGCATGTAGCGGTGCTGGGCCGCACTCACCGCTCTGCGTCGTTTTGGGGCAGCAACAACAGCATGTAGCGGTACTGGGCCGCACTCACCGCTCCGCACCATTTCAGTGCGGCAACAACAGCATGTAGCGGTGCTGGGCCGCACTCACCGCTCTGCGTCGTTTTAGTGCAGCAACAACACCACGTAGCGGTGCCGAGCCGCACTCACCGCTCCGCACCGTTTTGGTGCAGCAACAACACCATGTAGCGGTGCTGGGCCGCACTCACCGCTCTGCGTCGTTTTGGTGCAGCAACAACACCACGTAGCGGTGCTGAGCCGCACTCACCGCTCCGCACCTTTTTGGTGCAGCAACACCAGCAATTGCGGTGTCGCGCCGCACCTTCCCCTCAGCTCAATGCCGCTGGTGGCGTTGCAGCAGTGCGAGCATCTCGAAGTTGGTGCGGCGCAACGCCACCAAGCATTGTTGTTGCGGCACAGGAGCGACTCCGCAATGCTGAGTGACGCAACGCCGCCGTATGGCGTGGTGATGTTGCGTCGACTTTGAAGCAGTCCCACTAGGACATCATGGCCCGACCTCACAACATCAACACGCAGTTTGCTTAGAACTTTAAGAATCCCATATGCATCTCTAGAGTTTTTGCATAATTAATACACTTGACTTCACAACATATTCAACTACTTCAGCTAACTTTCAATGCTGGTAAAACTGTCCCGGATAGTGGAAAGCACTACTTTGCAGTTTACTACATCAAAGCACCAGATGAGAAGAAGGTAATTTCTTTCTTATGAACACCTACATCATACACACTATTTGCATAATCGAAATTGTTCAAGGCTCCTCGAGCGACTTGGGCGGACCACAAAGGAGAACCAGAAGGGACAAAACGCCTCTACATAGACTTTAAGAAGGTTTGGCTCCATAGAGTGAACGAGGACAGTGCGAGCTGCTTTCGATCTGAATTTTTCAGGAGGGTGAAGAAGAGAAGAAAGAGGAGAAGAAGGATGAAGAAAAGAAGGAAGAAAAGAAGGACGAAGAGAAGAAGGAAGAGAAAAAGGAAGAAGAGAAGAAAGACGAAAAGAAAGAAGAGAAGAAGGAGGAGGAAAAGAAAGAAGAGAAGAAAGAAGAGAAGAAGGAGGAGGAGAAGAAGGAGGAAAAGAAGGAAGAGGAGAAGAAGGAGGAAAAGAAGGAGGTGAATTTGTAAAGCAAGTTGCGCGACCTAATCCCTGAAGGAAAAAGTGCGGGGGGAGGGGGCATCCAATCGGTTCTCCATGCTTCCATACTTCTTTGGTACCAGAAATCATTTTCAAAAAAAAAGTTCACAAATCACACAGGGGTTAAAGGCTAGGTTGGCCTCGGGTGCGATCGAATCATTGGCCATGTGCACTGTACCTCACGTGCGCCTGTAGAACCTGTTTGCCATAATAATTATACTTTACATTATGTAACTTCTTCGCAAGATAAGTAGTAGGACAAAAAGTAGTGCAATGTTGTTGTTATATGCAAGCGCAGAAACTAGAACTGATCAAAAAATTGATTTCCTATTCGCTCATTTTTCTTCAATTTCAGGAAGAGAAGAAGTAAAGACGTCACCCACCTGAAGTTCTAGATTTGATGGCCGTCATTAAAAATTATATAAATGATGTGCATGAGTAAATTGTTTACGTAGGTGGGAATGAAGGAATTACGGCCAGCGAATGTCCAAATACGCGAACACTCTTTAAAACCGGGCTACTGGCTCTGCCCACAATAAGATTGCAAGAGGAGTTCTTCGCCTATTTCGGCTGGAATTTTTTTAAGGTTCTATTCTGAATCAATCTAGCAGACTGGTTTGATTCTTCAAATTTTATTGTAAAATTCGGTACTGAAAACGGCATATCTAACATTGTCACAAAGGAAGACGCTTACGCGCCAAAGTTATACAGTTTAGTGGAGATAAATAGAAGTTGTCATTGTGGAGCTCGAGAAATTTTAATACATATACATTAACTGCAGTTCCTTGCATCTCTTCATTGCCTAAACTCACCGATGAAGCGCATGATCACCTAAGATCAACTACATAGACTTGGTGGTCAAATAAAAGTGAAACTGCAGATGGCTTACTCAAAGTATTACTTTGCACTCTTCTGGCTTCACCAGTAGCTGAGTTCCATTGTTCCTGTTAGCTCGAATGCAGAGTATATGTACATATTTAAGCTGCCATATGTCCTGATTAAATTTCAAGGGCAATTTGTTTTCGATTAATGTCTGAGACATGAAATAGAAATTAATCAATCGATTAAAAATTCAATAAAAAATGTTTCGAAAGAAGAAAAAGGAAATCGTCCGTTTCTGCTGTTTCTTCATGTAAAACTGCTTGAGAAAAGGAACATATGTACAGCAGCTCCTGAATCTCAAAACTGGCTACATGGGTAGACTTTAGCCATATCCGCGAAGGATCAGAAATTGTTATGACCTTGCCTCTACTCCTATCACTTCGTCCAGTGTCCGACAGGAACAGCGGAGCTTTGAGCAAACTCCAAGCGTTATCAAGGCCGAGCAATGTCTTGAGGTGTTATCATTTTGTCACGTCGGCCACGACACAATCGCTTGTCCCTATAAAGGCCGACGAAATGAAATCACCCGAGATTAGCTCATTAATTATGCTCCATTTTGGTGGTGTCCAGTTTTATGAAATTGTCGTGGCTAGAAAAATATTCAGTGATTATAGTCCTTGAGATAAATGAATTTTGCTAATGTATGTGAGAGGCTCCCCTGCTTCTAATCAAACTTGTACAACGTTTTTATGTTTACTTATTCCAGTTATAAAAATAAGTATGAAATAGCTCACAGCCACAATCATTGCTAGGTGTCACTTTTTATAAGCGACATCCGGACATACATATTTCTCCAACCGTAAATTTTTGTAAAACATTTAGACACCCTCTACGAGTATCTGAGAAGATCACATCGTATGAGCCTTGGGTTCGTTGTTCCTCCCCAGATTGAATATTTCCTGAGGAAATTGACAAATAATCACTGGTGACACGAGAAGTCGTCCTAAAATCGCTTCAACAACTGTTTTCGTTTGGAGGTCACGACTTCGTCTGCTCTATATTACTAACCCATTCTCCACATTAAACTGTTGTTACGCTATAGTCTTTCAACAAACTAATCTGCTCTAATCTCCACTCATTTTATAGTTGTCTTCTTCATCAATACTCAGACCACTCTTTTATGAGAATTCTACAGCTGGTGGAATGTTTGGCTAACCTACTTATCGCTAGAACTCTCACCTTTATATCTCTGCTTCTCATTTCCTTCTTCAGCGAAGGAACAGTATCAAATTTGTAGCCGTCTAACTCAGATTTTATGTAGGAGATAAGCGAACGAAAATAATTTTCAAACCACAACTTTACTAGAAAATTGAAGGTTAGGTTTTAAATCGTAGGCTTTGAATATATGATAGTCATATGACAGCGTTAAGCCAGATCAGAGAAAAAAACTTCTTAATATTACCTAATTGATATATATTTCTTGTTCTTGCTGTTCTATCCTCATGGAAGAGGCAAGAACCACGAGATAGGAGTTCCTAACCCTGACACTTATGCTCTGCTATCAGCTGGTGCTCAGAACTTCATAACTTGTGTTTTCCTCGCAACATCTCTTTTGGTCAGAAGATTACAGGGTGTGGAAATTAGCATTCATTTCTCACCCTTGTTATTTAGTTTTTTTTTTTCTTCTGTAATCAGCATACCTTTCCGTTTTGATGCTTTGACCAACTTCTCCGAATCTGAGTAGAAATTTACTACATATTAGTGCATAGAGCATCACAGTCCACACATAGCTCATCTGTTGTTTCTCATTGTATCCTTAATTTCTCCGGACATCATCGGCCTTTCGTCTTTGGACCCGATAAGCTCCTTACGCCTCTGCCAGCGCTATCTCCGTATGTTGAGCGTACAAATTTGTGCGCTATGCTTCTACAGTTGATGCGTGTCGATGAGATCTGAAAGTTTTGTATATTTCAAACACTCAGCCCAAGTATTTGCTTTCTTTCTTAGGAGTTTTTCTTCGATTTGGAATCTTTGAAATAGGCCGATTGGCATGTCGTGCGGGATTTCCAGTTGTAGCTTCAAAAAGAACCCTTTTGTGACCGGCCCTCCTCCCCCCCCAACTTTGTGAAGAGTCGAAGGCAATGTCCCAGCTCAGGTTCGATTTCGAGCACTGGGTCTTTGACCGTCTCATTTGGAGCGAACGTGCAGTCGGCGAACTGATAGCTCGTCGACGGAGTTGCAGCGCGATCGATCGATGCCCCTGCAGCCACTCCACGCTACCATGCGGCGCTTGTATTCGACCACTCGTACATTCAACTCCGTAGCATCTTCGAATTCTCATTCGTTCCACCATAGGTGAAATAGAGATGTGTGTGGTTTACTTTCACGGGTACCTGTACTTGCTCAATGTTTGCAGCAGCTGTTCTGGCACTGAATATTTCATGGCCGCGGCTCCAGAATTTTCGACAAGGAAATCTTTTGCTAGAACTTCGGAGTGTGGGGTTGTTTGAGGTTTCAAGCACGAATATCATATCCATTTGGTACCGTAAGCCCATTTCTGTATGGTTATGGTAGGCATACGGCAGGAGCACACACATTTATGGAGGAATGAACGAGGATTCGATAATGTTGCGCCGCTGGATGTACGAGAGGTCGACTGTAAGGAGTCGCATGCCAGCGTGGAGTGGCATGGAGTGGCATCGATCGATCGCGGCGCAACTCCGCGTGTACGAGCTCTCGATGCACCGGCTGAACGATTGCTCTAAGATGAGAAGGTTAAAGAAGGGTGTGTGGTGTTTACTGCACTTTTGAGTTGGGATACCTACACCATTGTAGTCAGCTTCTTCGCTAGATTCTTCTGATATGATACCACTGCCTTCAACCCAGGCATCAATGCGGAATCTTCTGTAGGAAAGAAAACGACAGCGACGTGCCGCCCACAATCGATATTTATCAAACTAATGTGTCCATGATGCAGGGGCTGAATGCGCCTTACTGAGCGACGAGTATGATAGCAGCCAAAAAATTTTTTTATACTTTTACATGGATCATGCACACCATTGCGATGGAGATTCCAATCAAATAAAATTCAAATAAAAATAATAAAATAGAAAATGAATTGGGACACCACCGTTGATGTGGGTTTTTCATAGCTCACATTTTTCTGTATTTTTCGTCCTTGACCACAATCTAAGAGTTCGAGCAACTTGCCATCCTTTCTAAAATTCAGAATTTATGTTAGTTTTTTTTAGGAGAATGATAGAGTCTGACTACCCACCAACCCCGTTGGTGAATGAACCGTATCACGAAATTGTGCTGCGAGCGATCAAGCGGCAAATTGACACCGGGAAGAATAAAATCGCATTTGTGAGTTAAATTGCTCTCTTTTTCTCAGAAGGGTTCTGTAACTCCTGTGCAAGAATACGCCCCCTCATTATATCTCCTATTTTTTTTCAGATAAAAGGTGAAAGGCTGAATGAGGTGGTCACATACAGGCAAGTCTACGACAATGCCTATTCTATTGCCGCATTCCTCTATTCACGAGGCTTTGGGGTGAGCTCATTCAAGAAAACAAAAGAAAATCGCATTTTGTGCTATTTGGCTCAGAACTCTGCCAGGTTTTCGTTTCCATTATAGTCTGGCATATACAAAAAAGGAAATGTAGACAAAATTGTACCAAAGAGCCAAAATATAACTTGAAAATGTGGGGACGAGTTGTGCAAATTCCAGAAAGACGTCGCATGTGCAGTGATCCCGAACCTCTGGCAGTACTCGGCGTTCTTCCTGGGTGTAGCCCTGAGAGGCGGCGCCATCTCTGGAGCATCCGCGATGTTCACGGACTGTGAGTGGTAAAATCTGTTGCAGAAAAATCAAAAGAAGACGTATGGTAATTTTAATCAACTTTACGAGGACAAAATATCCGGCGGATTTCTCGCCATAGTGAATATGGATTAATCACATCTTCGAGTAAAGTAATATGGATGCAATCTGTTGCCATCTTTTTGAGAACCAATCTCACGTCTGGGACGCTTAATAAGGTTAAAATATATCATCCAAAGTAGTTAATTCTAGCCTGATCAGCACAGTTACTGCTCCTCCAGCCTTTATTTTTGGTCTTTGTTTTTTTTTCGCAAGAAAAGACTCAAAATTTTGCTGGAGTGGAAAAGCCGATGAAAAATTTTTCAGATGAGCTGCAGCGTCAATTTGTCGACTCTGGCGCGAAAGTTGTACTCACTTCGGAGGAGTACCTGGAGAAGGTTTTGAAGGCGGTAAAGCAAAGCCCCAAGGTTGAGGTGAGTAAAGAATTTTAATACCCTATGTTTAGCACTATATTTTGAATATTATTAAAATTTGCATATCGTTCTCAAATGGGTCTACACTCTAGATTCTTGGTGAGGTAAAAATGCCTCCACTACTACATCACGGCGAGCAGTAGCTATGGAAATTTTCGGGGAGTATGAGTGATTTACGTTAGAGAAAATCCTTTGCTTCTTCTTTGCAGCTTGTGATCTACATCCCGAAATCTGAGGATCATCCGGTCCCTGATGGAGTTGTAAGCTGGAACGAAGTCGTCAAAGCACGTTATTCGAGCAGTATCCCGAAACCAAACATTGACTTGGACAACGACATTATTATCCTACCCTATTCCAGGTAAGAAAACATATTTGCTATGAAAAACTGACACTGAAACAATATTACATCCCTCAAAAATAAACATTAGTGCAAGTTAATAAATTAACGAGGACAACGTGTTGCAGCTGCTAGTCACGAGGTGACCTGAGCATGTCCCATGTTACCGGCCAAATAGCCAGATGTTCATCAGATGGGGAAACATCTGGAAGCTTCACAGAAATTGAAAAAGAAAAATGTTTCCATTGCAGTGGAACCACCGGAGCTCCAAAAGGCGTCATGCTTTCTCACAGGAACTTCGCGATGATGATAGGCATCTACAAACAGTGAGTTGGAAAGACGTTAGAAACATTAAAGAGATGGAAAAAGAGTAACATCCTAACATCATTTGAGAAAAAAAATTAGTGGAAGACTGAAGCAATTGAAAAATCCGCCTTTAGGCACGAGTCCACCAATATCGTGCCGCTACTCTCTGATGACTGGGACTATGAGAAGGAGAAGTTTATGCTCTTCTTGCCATTCTACCATGTGTACGGTTTCGGTAAGATTTCCACCTGATCAAATTAAACCCTCACGAAAAAAAAACATGAAGACAGAAGGAAGAACAGTTGCTGATCTTCATAGTACATAGCGTTCGTTTACTTCCTGAATCTTTCGGTGTTTAGGTCTCGTCAATCTCAGCTTGCTCCAAGGCAGCACAGGGATTATCTTCACCCATTTCGAGCCTCATACCTTCTGCAGAGCTATTCAGGATTACAAGGCAGGCGTTCTTTGATTGCCTTTTGATAAGGGCACTAAGTACACTTTCTGCCGTCAGCCGGTCGCGGTATTCTAGAAATGTGTGCTCACTGTGCGCACAAACACTCACAAAACTTCACATATGTCGGATGAAAGGGTACGGGGAATCCTATTTAGGGCTGAAAAGCAGCATGTGATTTCCTTGCTTCTCCAAACTTGAAAAAAAAAATGGAACTTTGCAGATAGTAAGCAAAAAATAGTGGGTCAATGGAAATCCCGAAAAGTTTTACATTAAAGCTTCATGAAATAAGCCAATAAATGAATAACTTAACACCATAACCATACCATAAATACATGTGATTTTGACTACTGACGAATGAGCTGACGACGAATAACCTAAGAAAAAAATTTCAGGTTAGCTTCCTCCCACTTGTGCCACCAATTATGGTATTCTTGGCGAAGCACCCCATCTGCGACGAGTACGACCTTTCCTCCATAAAGCTACTAGTTTGTGGAGCAGCACCGGCCGGGAAGGACATTTGTGAAGAGCTATCCAGGAAGTACCCAAACATGAAGTACATCCAACAAGGTTCGTTCCCATTTTCGGGCCCAAAAGCCTAAAAAAGAAGCTGCTCGCTGAGACGGTTTTTGCGCTTTTCGAGCCATTGTTTGACCCGCGATCGTCATGCGATGGAAACAGCTGATTCGATGTCGGCGACTCCATGACGTCCACGCTATTCGTGGCGCTGTCCCTCCACTGGCGTAAAGCGCAACTGACGCGAGTTGGACGTGGTAGGTGGCTGGGCAGTCGTGCCTCCTCAGGACTCGTGATCCGGTCAGAACCCGCCTCAAAAGTTCGCCTTGATTAACGTCTCTGCAAAATGTGCAGGCGATGTCCTGTGAAGGTCTTCTATCACTTCATGAAGCCACACGTAGTGGTTGGTAAGTGCTTAGACCTAATTTGCTATTGTGGTTGGCATGTTTGCCTGTTTTTGTTTTGAAATCTTCAAACGGTGAGAGTACAACGCCAATTTCATCTATGAAAAAATGGCTGACGCATATTTTTGCAGCTTTCCTGAAATAAACAGCAAAGATGAAGGTTGCTGTGGGGAAAGTGCTTTTATTCTCTCCTATTCTGCTCAATGACTTAGAAGTAAAGGATAAATCAACTGAATTTTGTTCTCAAAATTTTCATGAAAACACTTCGCCTTCAGGAACAGGAAGTGGAGAAGCAACTCTTTTGAAAATTTTGGGACTAAATCAGTTTTCCAAAGATAACGGAAGATGGTGATTTGTTCAATATAAGCAAGACACCATTCTTTATTCATTTAACAGTTTCCATTGCTTGTTCACTTTCTACAGTTTTTTCCTAAAATTTCATTTCTAGGCTATGGCATGACAGAATGTACAATGTCCTCACACCTCCCGGACCTCAAGAACAGTGTCCCATTCGGAAGTGTTGGAAAACTTGCCTCTAATATGCACATGAAGGTAACCCGATTCGAACTTCACATGCGTGCTACAAATATCCAAAACAGGTTCGTAGGGGATTGGAGTCCATTTTCAGATTGTCGACCCATCAACTGGAAAAGAAATGCCACCAGGAATGAGCGGTGAAATTTGCATCAGAGGACCCACCGTAATGCTAGGATATCTAGGCAAGCCAGATGCAACCAAAAGCACCATCATCAATGGCTGGCTTCATACCGGTACTGTATTGTTTGTCGTATTAGGTGTGGCAGTACTGCGTGAACGGTTGCTGTTCTTTTCCTGGTACTGCTAGTGTACATATCATATTCGGGAACATCCTTGAGCTTTTGTCTGCTAGCCTTATTTGAAAACTTAAAGTTGCTGGAAGGACTTCTGACTTGGATACCCCATCCAGCTTACATCTCACTGAGTGGTCATAATGTGGCTGCTCGCTCTTCGCTACAGTAGCACAATGCGGCTAAGGGTCTATCGCTGTAGCACAGAAACATTCCATGGTGACATTTCCATGAACTCTACTTCAAGCCACCAGATCTGGCTTGGTCAGGAATTCCCTTATGTCTAACAACATACCCAGAACACCGGAAATCACCTTTTCCCTAGCTTCTATAAATTAGGTTCAAAAACCTATATGAAAAATACGAATTTTGCCAAAGTTTATTGAGCATTCTCTTCACTGTTTTAATTTTTTTTCGTTTCTCGGTGAGTTCGAGAGGCTTCCTAGAACTTAGATTCCTCTTAGCCTCTGAATAAAAATTACCTGGTCGACGAGTTCACTTAACACTGGACTCAAGTTTCCTCTTTTTATGCGATGCAGTGATTACACTGCTTTGTTGACTTCCTGGAACTATGTAGTAAGCAATTCGTTAGGCATGAGCACAGGTGGCTGCACGCTTTTTTTTTCGGTCAGTGCGGGCTTAGCACCAGCTGTCCACAGAATTTGCACATAATATGAGTATTTTCAAAAAAAAAAGCACCAGTGTAACTCCTTGTGGTGTCACGCACGCTATGAGGACGTGACGTCATGAACAGTACTGCCTAGCGGTGAAACCAGTGTATGTTACTGGTTTCAAACGTTGCCATTCGTAGGAGTGAAAAAGAGGCAAATACATATTTCTCGAGCTGTCTCTTAGCATGATGTTAATCACACAGCCAGACATCTGAACACGTGGCATTGCTCTCAAAGATTTCATGACCAGCGTGAGAAACTTTCGAGGACAACAACAACGAGTTTGCTGGTCACGAGCTGTTCAACGTCTATATAACGCCGACTGACCTAGGCATGACTTTGTCTTGACATGAGGAGTGTTATCCGGACTTTTTTCCATCATTCGTGGGTGATCCTAAAGGCTGAGATTAGTTCTAGTAGACATACACGGCTAAACCATCAGGCTATGTGTGCGGGCACTTATAGTGGTTTCGTTTCGACAGTGCATTTTCATCGACGGCGGCTGTGCGGTTGGTCAAACAATTGACCTACGATCGACCCAGCATTTTCGACGTGGGAATAGGGAGCCAGGCGTGATTTCCAAGGCAGGTGGTGTCACTCTAGAGCTCAGTTGACTATCTCAAACCAACGATGAGGCATGCAGCGCGGTCGATCAAGCAGTTGACCTACGTTCGATGCAGCTTCTTCGACGTGGGAAAAGAGAGCCAAGTGTGATTTTCAAAACAGCTGTGGTCACTCCAGACCTCAATTGACTATCTCAGACCAACGATGAGGCATGTAGCGCGGTAGGTCAAACGATTGACCTACGATTGATCCAGCTTCTTCAACGTGAGAATAAAGAGCCAGGCGTGATTTCCAAGGCAGGTGGTGTCACTCTAGAGCTCAGTTGACTATCTCAAACCAACGATGAGGCATGCAGCGCGGTCGATCAAGCAGTTGACCTACGTTCGATGCAGCTTCTTCGACGTGGGAAAAGAGAGCCAAGTGTGATTTTCAAAACAGCTGTGGTCACTCCAGACCTCAATTGACTATCTCAGACCAACGATGAGGCATGTAGCGCGGTAGGTCAAACGATTGACCTACGATTGATCCAGCTTCTTCAACGTGAGAATAAAGAGCCAGGCGTGATTTTCAAAACAGCTGTGGTCACTCTAGAGCTCGGTTGACTACCTTAGACCAACGAAGAACAGTCATTTCTGGGAAGTATGGAATCTGTTGGGTCCTTCTTGAGCTTTCGTACTACGGCCTCACGCTCGCGAATGGTAAGCGTCCATCAGTTGTTCTAGTCCCCAAACACAGTGTGAATTTCTAATGGAAAAATAAGAGAAATTGACAAGTACTGGCAAATATGTAGAAGAAGCGGAAGAAAGTTAAATACTTTCATGTTAGGGTCATTTTCCGTTAATAGGATACTAGGCAGCCTACTATATTTGGAGAATAAACTTTTTTTTGAAGTAGGGAGCGATTCATTTGATGAGTTCATAAAAAGTCATCTACGAGGTCTAAAACAGCAGAGGTAATCCAGGGATGGTGAAAATGAATTATTAGCTTGCCTCTGATAGCGTAGTGGTTCATGCAATGGCATAGGAAGTGCGGCATCATCCTAGGCAACTACACGGGTGGTGCGGCACCTCTTCGTGCAGCGCCACACGCACTGTTGCTCAAAATTTTTTGTTCGTCAGCTATGGGGACTACTGCCCATTGATCGACATTTGACCTACACTTTGTGGTGTTGATCGGTGAACGAACTACTAACGACTCGCTTTGATTCTTGCTATTCTCGTGTTCACCATTGTTATGAATCTGCTGCAACAGAATGCATTCTACTTTAGCTTCACCCTTTCACTCTGTGCGGAGCAGACTCCGTATATGTGTTGCGGTTTTGATCTCCGCTTGTCCTGCTCACTCAATAACGGCGGAATCCGCCGTATGAGAGTGAGGGACCACCATAAATTTCGCCTGTGAATATCTGAAAGTGAAATGTGCATAGCCAGCGCTGGTGACATTTTTTCTTCTCGCTAGGAGCGTCTGTGGCTGCTTGTGAACTCCTGCTACAGTGAAGTACACATTTCCCCTAGCATCTGGAAGATTCCGGCTTTTCTTCGTAGGATGTATTGCCTGTTTCTCTCCATGACTAATTATTGTCGTGTTATTTGTTCTGGAAAATATTAATAACTTGCAGTGTGAGCGTTTGCAAGAATGCTGTAACATTACAGACTGCTTGGATGTTTGCTTATCCAGTTCTTGGTTTACACTCTCATGCGATAGTCGATCGCTTTCCCATGAGCCACAAATAAATAAATGTGTCAACAATGTCGCAAAAGTGCCCTAGAACTCAATAATTTGTTGCGACCATGTGTCGCTGGGCTCGATCAACTTGATCAACTTGATCGATTGCAGGTGATATCGGCTATGTGGACGAGTACCGTAACCTGTTTATCGTGGATCGGCTCAAGGAATTGATCAAAGTTAAAGGACTTCAGGTATGTCTGGCTATGCTCTGCAGCGCTTTTGTCCAGCGTCGCACCAACCGATCAAGAAATAATCAAAATCTCAGAGATGATATGCGGTCGGGTTCCTATGAGGGCTTCTCTTGATCTATCGCCGTAACAGCGGATTTGTATCACATAAAATCTATTCTGAACAATATATAGTCTGCAAAAAAAAAATCGACAGACACCCGCTGGGCGTGGCGCCTCCTCGCAACGTCAGTCGATATCGTAGATCACCCGTTTTACATAGAACCTCATACAGCCGATCGGAGGGCGACCGCCGAACGGGAGTCCGCCGATTTGTTTAAAGGAACTGTAGGCATACATAGGCTGAACTGATGAGTTATATGGGTTGGAAAAAGAAAGATCAACCCCCGCAGCTTCATCGATGACAGCATAAAAGTCATTTTTTAAACTTCAAGCTATCAAATCCAGCCGTAAGGGTGATTCTATCCTCCATCCACCACCAAAACAACCATGTGTAAAAATCAATGCGTTCCCTTATTTCCTGCTTTTTCACTAAGTGCACTGCAAACGCTGGAAACAGCTGACCTCAACTGATCGAGTAGGTTCTTGCCCTTCACTATTCGAGAAAATTCCGTTGCAGCGACAGCTGAGTTTCAAAAATATTACGACGAGCTCGTTCTTTGACTTTAAAGAGGATCCTCGCTCTTACCTCATAAAACAGCACATATTTACGAATCCGCACGTGCCTAACATTTGCCAGATCCGAGTTTCCACTCCGTTGCACTCTGCTGTGTGATGCAAACGTTTGTTGTTGACTGCATAACTCACGAGATCGACACGAATGACCACTATTCAACAAGTTCATAGAAAATCAAGACTATCCATCATGATCAGCTGTTCATTTGACTTTTTAGGTAGCCCCGGCAGAGTTGGAGGATCTTCTCCTGGCCCATCCTTTGATCCGCGATGCCGCCGTCATTGGAATCCCTGACAAGAGAGCCGGCGAATTGCCTCGAGCTTTTGTGGTCAGGGCATCGGATAGTCTGACTGAGGAAGATGTCAAGCTATGGATCAAAGGTACTCTACTTCTTCAGTGTTTTTACCGCATATTTTTGGTATCCATGCTTTTTCACAGATAAAGTTTCGCCACACAAGCAACTCGCCGGCGGTGTTGAGTTCCTCCGAGAAATCCCGAAATCAGCTGCAGGAAAAATCCTGCGACGAGTTCTACGCGAACGAGTTTCCTCGAAACTATGAACGAATTTATTCTTTACAGTACGTGCCAGAAATGTAGCCACGCGACTGTAGTTTTTCGTCGATGTTCCCAAAAATGATCAGTAGCCTTAGCGAAACGCATGTGACTACGTTTCTGGCAGCGTCTACTCTTTCCACTCCTGAGCCATATCAGGCCAAAGCGATATTCGCCACAAGCTGTCGCCTCCACCAAGCCACACATTCCACATCAATTAATCTCTTTCACCGAATTATGGAGGCAGTTTGATTAATGATCTGTATGACTTGTATATTTCTCATTATGATGCTGATTACTGAGACGATATTATTTGTGAGATTTTATTGATTTTCAAATGTAAAAATTGAAAGTTCTGATATCCTCAATGAACAATTTCATATCTATGTGTGTGCAGCGGGAAACAATCTGAGAAATGAAGATGCAATTCACCGTCGGATGTTCAATAAGGGAGCTTAAATTTTAAAATCATGATTCGCTAAGAATTCTCCTTGACAAGCAAAAACAAGGTGAGCATATTTGCGCCCGAATAGGCCTGAATGGTCCCCTGCTCCACAGTACAGTCGCAGCCGTAAAATCCGAAAATTTCCGCGGAATTCCTGTGGCTCGCGGGATTTGCTGGACTTTCACGCAGCTTCTTTGAGAATGAATGATTTTTGAGAAGGAATGCACCATTAGACTCAAGGTAACGCTCTCCACATGTTTGTACCCAATCACCTTCGATTTTGAGCGGATGCTACCAAATATTTCAATAAATCCGTTAGTTACCCTGACCCCGTCCACTAATTGGGGAATACCACAGAAAATTCCAACATTTTTTGGCTTCAACTGTGACCCGATCCCTTGTGTGCCGTCTAGCTTAATGCAGAGAACGGTTGATCGTCGTTCAACCGTTCTCTGCACTAAGCTAGACGCACACGTCTTAGCAGCTCGCGCGATTCACCCACAAGCCAACTTTTTCCGTCTATCTCAAAAATTTACGCAAAAGTTGTCGGAAGCCTTCCTGGTCTACTGAAGGAGATCACGGGGACGTCGTGCAGTGAACCCCGAACATTGGATCGCAGCAACTGCAGAGCAGAACCTGCGCTTAACTTTGGACCTCCAACGGAGCGCAACCAGCGATAGGGACAGACTCTGCCGGACAGAGTCTGCCGCTCTAACCACTGAGCCATCCGGGCTACTTCTTGTGCGGGTGTTTGCTGGATAAGTGCAGCGGTCGTACGGGTAGGCAGCATAGTATTTGCAAAAGACCTGCACCGGACGGGTTCCGGACCCTTGGCCCCTACAGTGACGAACAACCATTCTATCCATTACGTTACGCGCACACGTCGTAGCAATTCGCTCAATCCACTCACTAACCAACAATTTTGATCTACGCAGAAAGTTCCCAGGTGTGGACGCTTCGTCGCGCTCTCCTTGACGGTTCAGTGAAGTGGCGGGGAACGTCTCTACTGCCGGCTGTGACTTTTTCTTCAGTGCTTCACTTTGGTGCGGAGCCGCTAAATAATGGTGTTGCCCAGCAAAATTCTGGTGAGGGTGCAACTGCTCTATGACGTTGCCCCGCAACGTCCTTGTTGTGGCAACAATTAATTGGTTTGCCCACCTCCATTTTGTAGCGGTGAAAATTCCTCGGCAGTGTTGCCCCGCTACATTCCACAACTCACCTGGGAAACAATACATACTATCTGTTTCAAAAATGAGAGCAATTCAATGTTTTGTCTGTAGCTAGACAAGACACGTCAAATCTTGGAAATTCAGCGCTGTCAGTAACTAGAAACGTGCCAAAACATGTCAACTGGCGAGACCTACCTCATCTTGGAAGGCTGCCAAGTGGCAAGATTTGTGAAACAGACAGTACTTAATGGGACCCACCACTCTATGAGTGAAGGCGGATTTTCTTCCCTTCCAAAGAAATAAAGTGGTCGGCATTAGTCAATCCCGTTTGTAGGATACCCCTCGCACTTGACTTTATTTGAGGATCGCAGAGGCTTTCATGGAAAAATAAAAACACTATTTTTGAATACATTCACAAGAACGGGACATAGTTCCCGTACTTCGAATTCCTAATATTTTAACAGATCTGAACGGAACTGAAAGTTTATCAACATTTTTTGTGGAAACTATGGTGCGAAGCATGCACTCTGGCAGATAAGGCATTTGCCCAAGTGCATTCCATCAACCACGTCTATCAGATGACCACGACTTCCTCCCACAACAGTGACATTGACGTTGTCTCCGAAATCCATACCCATTCCACTGCAGGCAGGATTGCATTTGTATGTTTTCATACTGTCACTTGTAATGGATCGCATGCGTTGACATGGTAATTTTTAGATAGAAGGAGATGAATACAATGAAGCAATCACCTTTGATCGCCTTCACCATGCAGCTCTAGCGGTTTCCAATTATTTGTCCTGTCTTTACCTGAAGGTGAGTTACTCACATTGTAATGATCTCTTGCGTTATTCAGGATGTATATAGTAATTCATTATGGTTTGTGAGAATATTCTGATAAGAACCATCTCTAGTGCTCCCTTAGTATTTCGATCGCTTCTGAAAGCACAAAATGGAACCACTGTGAAGCGGCACGCCCCAGGAATGTTTAATGTTTGCAGGATGTCCAGACATCTGTATTTCTTGCGAACCGCTGGGAGATGATTGCGTTCTATCTGGGAGTTCGACTCTTTGGAGGATCTGTCAGAATTCTTGACTACTCCGCAGATGAAGGTAGGGCCATCTGCATAAGAGATGTTCGTGTTTAACTGAACTAAGATGACTACATATACACTTGTCTGTTCAAACTCTACGTTAATACCAAGGCAATCTGTAAAATTACCTCTAACAAACCCCAACAAAGCGTTTCCAACCTTCAAGACAGAACATCTCCCCAGACGAACCAAATACTTCCACTTCTGCCCCATACTCTAGCGCTTCACAAGGCAGACACCCTTATTCTGGCACTAAAGCAGAAAATTAGGAATAAAATGGAGAGCCGAGAAGATCGTAAAAGATTAATTAAAACCGGAAATTTCTAGTAGCAAGCATCGTTTTTTTTTTTCAGAGCAATTGGCGATGGCTTTTGGCGGCAGT
Source organism: Ancylostoma ceylanicum (assembly GCA_000688135.1). Classification (NCBI taxonomy): domain Eukaryota; kingdom Metazoa; phylum Nematoda; class Chromadorea; order Rhabditida; family Ancylostomatidae; genus Ancylostoma; species Ancylostoma ceylanicum. Next base: position 150,287 of record JARK01001563.1, read on the forward strand.
AAAATAGTCCTTTGCGAGGGAACTGATATCATGAAAGTTTTCCGGGGGACTCTGGAGAAGCATGTCGTAAGCATTTCTCTAAACATCTGGAAAACTCACTAGATCAAGTTTGGCGCACTATGAGATACTCTGAGATCATCACAACACAGCTTATATTACTTTTACTTTGTCATATTTTCGTTTCGTCTTTTTCAGAAACTGATTACGCTCGAAACTGAACAACAGCCTTATAACGCGACTTCCATGGATGACGTTCTCAGAATTCGGATTAATCGAACTTTACCCCAGCATAAAATCGTGTTTCCTCAAAGGACTGCAAGGTAAGTTCATAACCAGTGGTAAATCTTGCCCCAACGAATGATCAAAGGCTTGTGTTGACTTATTTTTGATCGTCTGTTTTCATAACTATTTCTGAAATATTTCTTCCCAACCATTTACTTTCAATATTTTTATGTTCCTATTTTTTCAAACAAGCTCCGCAAAGTGGCGGAGATCCAACGTTCTCCCAGCTTTTCAAAGACCTTTGTTGAGAACTATGGACACAGATTTCCGTACTATATGATGGGTACCTGGAAACATTAGAGGGTTCTTTATCCAGAATGTTCACAATGGAATAGTGCATTATCGGAAGAATGTCGTATTCCAGCATGCTAATGAACGCAGTAACAGAGATTCACCCAGGCTGGAATCCCATTAATGGTCTGTATGCAGCGGTGGCCCCGCTTCATAGGCCAGTTCAAATCGGTGAGTGCACATCATGTCGAGGATTACCTCATTCGAAAACTTAAAAAAAATGTTTGCTGCCTTTCCCAACGCTTTTGAAGGAAGCACGTCTACGACTAAAGGAAATTATCTGTGCCTCCCTTTGCATTTTCTGGACGCACCACCCATCTGGTCTGTCGCTACGCAACGCCTACGCAGCGCGGCAGACCAGTATAGCTAACAGCAGCGATAGAATTTTGCATTTTTATGGTAGCAGAACGGATTTCCAGATGAAAACCTCTCTTTTTCAGAACTTATAGTGGCGTGCCTTACGCTAGGTTTGCCTGTTCTCATGATAGACATCCGCAAACTAGACAACTTCATTCATTATTCAAAGAATCACGCAGTGAGTTGCTCTGAATATCAGTGATAGAACGTGTTCGGCTCAACCGCATCAACATTCACAGATTGACGTCGTCTCCGTTGACGAGCCGTCTCTACATGAGCTTCACAAGCGTTGCACAGTAGCGTTACGATATGTGGAAATCGTTCTTTTCGATGGAATTATTACGGAAACTGTGAAAGCCCAGCTTTTAGAGGTGTTCCCACGAGCACGAGCTATCAAGGAAGGTTAGTGAAATTTGGACATGTGACGTCAGTCTCCAAAAAATGTGCAGCAGAAACGCAGCAGAACCCCTAACACCATGATAAATTGAGTATAGAGCCTAGGGACAATCCTACCGTTTGCTCCCATTCTCCCCTCAACAGCTGCTCAAACATTCCTCCTTTCAGCATCAACTGAGGGGGGAGGGAAATTAGTAAAGAAACAGAAAATTAGGATGGTTGGTGTAATCCACTGGAAGACTATGGGATCATATACTTCCCATTCTGTATACTTCCCCTTCTGTTTAGTCGCGGATTCATCTTTTTGAAGGCATCTTTCGCTCCTGAGCAGATAAATGCAGATATCGGATATAAATTAAACAACAACGACAGAATTTTCTGGGCAAGCTATTCGATTATCTGAAGTTCTAGGATATTTCAAACGACTACTTTCATCATCCCTTGCACATCTCAACCCTATGTCGCTGAATCCGTCGTGTTACATGTACAAAAACAATATTACTATGAAAGCACCAGAGTAACTGTTGTTTTCAGTGACGGACGACATTATTTCCAAGCTTTGATGAGGTGGAGACGTGGGCAGAAGTGGAGCAAATCCAGTTCATTCACCCAATGGATAAAATCTTTCTCGAATAAACATCAGACACATGATGCGTTCCACATGACAATTGTAAAAATAATTCCTAGCCACAGAAGAACAACTCTGCAGCGAGAAACTATAACCTAAGGATCCAATATCCTAATCCTAAAAGTCATTCTATCGCTACTCGTCCGCAACAGAGACAATCCCCGAGTTGAAAATGGTTGCACAGACAATCTGCATACGCCAGTGAAAAAATCAGATACCAGTAAATGATAAAAAAGAATTATTTCTGGGAGCGTCCAGGCAGTTCCTCGTCCAGGAAGCGCAGTTCCTCTTTCGTTAATTTTCGGCGCGACTTCATCAGCTCGGCTACCATCATTTCTTTCTTAATTTGTAATTCAAGTTCTCGCATTGTCTCATCAGGGTCCTCGAAGGCCTGCAACCAGTGCTCTTAGACAATAGAACTATAGCAAGATAAATAAATACGTAAACACGTAGGAAGCCAGGGCTCACTTTATCTGTTTCCGGTCGACGTGCCCTAATCAGCTGATATTCGCCAGTTTTACTGTCTGAGTTGTAGTCAATCTGCATGATAATGCCTTTCAAGGGGTTTTCACTTAAACAGCCCAGTCCGACTCACCCTGACGCCCACGAATCCAGCCGGCTCCAAGCATGACATATACCGCATCGGATCCCATTGAGATTCTTCGAGTACACCCCATTTTGACAACTTTTTCAACCTAAATCACACCTTCGACTGTAAAAGCAATTTTTTGTTGAGAATCTGCACAAAACGCTCTGGCACACCTATCAAATTGCATTCCACAGGCGACGGTTCCACCAGGCCTCAAAACTCGCCACAATTCATGGCAAACCTCAAGCATCAATTCCTGATGGATAAAATAGAATAGGTCTACATGGAAAATGTGATTGAAAACACCAGACGGATACGGTAAATTACGAAGATCCGGTGCCTGGAACGAGACTGATGATATAGGAATTATCGCCGGAACCATTAAGCCGTTGGGACTTACATGGTCAAGTCTAAGTCTTCCGCTTTCTGCGATTTCAAGGGCAAAGCGATGTAATGCACAGTCTTGCATGTAAGGTGAGCGATCGATTCCAAAAACCTGCAACGATCCAAGAACTGGAAGCAAACTACCGGAGAAGTCATTTGCAAATCATGAAGTCACACCTATTTTTAACCAGTTTCTGCTCGTGCCAGTTTTTTTTTCTTGTGGACTTATTAGGAGGCGTGAAAACAAGATTCTTGCACGAATGAAAGTCAACTTCGTTCGTTTTTTTTTAAATACAAACGACTTACCACACCATTCCCATCGGCTACTCTGTCGAAGCAGTACTGCAGCGCATTGCCACGCCCATATCCTAGCTCCAGCACTTTGTCGTCTTAAACAAGAATGCATAATGTTATATTGAATACAGAAAAGATCTCTCTTCAAATAAATCTGCATAAAATTTACATGAAAACCCCCCACTTTTAAATCTCACCTATTGAAAGAGGCATTTGCACCGCTTGTTCATAGTTCATTCCATCACTGTCTGCCTGCCTTTCTCCCCTGCCTCAGCAAATATCACTCGATTTGTTCTGCTGTGTTCTGTGCCCCTAACCGGGACGCGGGACCGCGGTGTGGCGTTTCTGGGCAGAGACACAGGGGCTCTGCATACTGGCTCTGGTGGCTCTGCCCAAAAACGCCGCGCCTCGGTCCCACCGCTTGGCTACGGCCGTTTGGAGTTCGCTGTACAGCCGTGTCATTTGGAGAGCGCATTTTCCGCGAGAGAGGCTCTGTTGGCATTGCGGCACGCAGTGCGGTCGGTCAAACAGCTGACCCACGATCAAAACGTTGTCTTCGGTAAGTTATACCACTTGTTTACTCTTAAATTGTTCTTTCTTGTTTCTTAGGGAACAACTAAGGAAGGAAACAGACGATAAAACTCGTCAAAGAAGCCGGATCGATCGTGGGTCAACTGTTTGACCGACCACGCTGCGTGCTTCAATGCCAGCAGAGCCGCTGTCGTGAAAAATGCACTGTCCAAACGATAGACTGTGTGTGGCTGCTACCAGGCATTTTGGTTGGAGTCAGTCTTTTTCTCTGACAAGGTATCCTTGATATTCTGCATTTTGTTAGCATGCCTTCCTTCTTATTCTTCTCCAATAGATAGTAGATGCCAGCTTGATCCCTCGGGTAATAATTGTTGAAGTGCATTTTTTCAACCTCATTACTCTTCATGGATTTCATCATTCAGAAAAGTTTCAAAATTTCGCCAATTTGTGAAATGGGTCGTTTTTTTAAAAATTTTCTTCGTAGCCATCAAAACAAAGCAAAGCCTCAGACGCTGGAAGAAAATAACTGAAGAAAAAAAGCGTCGTTATTGAGGAGGAAAAATTGGCTTTTTGTGTTGTGAACGTGGTAACCGCGTATATCTAACCAATGAGAAAACTCAACCTAAAGGACGTGTGGTTTCATAGGAAGCTCATTTCTCGCTGCGCGAAACAAGCAGGGTGGGCTTGGCACTAATAGTACTTAACTGTAGCTGGTAATACCGGGAATCCACTATCCTCAGAGAACCTCGCCACCACATCTGCAGGGAGCTGACGATATTGCCGGACCCTTTCCACCCGCCGCTTCAGGCCCCTCTAAAGGGGTTTTTTACAGTTTTTAGCAAGTTGCGGCGCGGCGCGGTGCGAGAAACCACTTGCCGCGAGCTGAATTCTCGCATTTCAACTCGCGCTAGGGTTGCGGCAAACATCGCAGGTTGCCGCAGTTGAAGGACAGGAAATGTAGCATGGAAATGCAGCGAAATAGCTAGTAAAACCTAAGTAAAACAGCGAAATAACTGTCAGTTGAGATGGGCACAAGTTTTGTGAGAGAAATCACTTAGAAAAAAAAAACAAACAGACAAGAAAAACGTTCAAAATGCATGCAACTGCGGAGAATAACTGATTTGCCGCGTTGCCGCAGCGGCAAAGAATGCCCCCGAGCATTCCTTGCCGCAGCCCGCAGTGCGAGCTCGCAAAATGACGCGTCGCGGGAAAAACTGTACAAGAACCTCCTTGCGGCATTTGACGCAGCGAGCTCGCGCCAGCTCGTACTGCGTTGCCGCGCCCTATGCTTAAGCATAGGACGCGGCGCGACGCGTCAAAACTGTAAAAACCCCTGCTTAAGTCACAGAATTGACAAAAACCCTGTTTTTGATAGGGTCAAAGTACCCGCTTCCGCTTTTTGGAGCAGGGGCGGATCCGCTCCAGAAAGCGGGCAATTGGTGCTGGCTGCCCGCCACGGCAGCAACGTCGGGTGAACACGTCCTGTCTTGTCCGATCGATGAGATCAACGGCGATACACGTCTTTGTGCGTAAATTTCTTCCAGCAAACTGGTACAAACCCCGTCACGGAAAACGGGGTTTAGAGACCATTTTGGGACATTTCAAGTACATTGCCGGAATCAGCGCACGGAGGAGGTTCGGACTATGTTAATAACTCGAAAACGATATGAGGTGGCCCTCTGCCTTTAAGACAGTGTATAGAAAACCGATGTTCCCGGTCTTATCACGTTCAAAAAGGCAAAGCCGTCTGGCGCTATGCGTGTGTGTGGTAAGCGCCCGTAGACTCGCTGACAGCACTGCGATCGTGGTCGGAGCGACGCGGCAGTGCTGCGTGCTGGAATCCCTGTTTTCCTCCGCCAGCATGGCCAATTTCAGCCATTTCTATTGTTTTTACTCGTATTTTGGTTGTTTATTCGGTGAGTAAAGGTTAAATTAGTGTGCTAGGGTCCACTGTGTAACTGTTGCTTACGCTCAACTCTCCTCTCACTTTAAAAACCCTAAAAAAATCGGCGGACTCGCGTTCAGCAGGAAGGGTGTGTGCGTCGCGGTCGCCCTCCGATCGGCAGCCTGAGATTCTACGGAAAAACGGGTGATCTACGATATTGACCGATGCTGCGGAGCGGCGCCACGCCCAGCGGGTGTCCGCCGATTTTTTTTTTACAGACTATACTTAAAATATGTACTATATACCTTTCTGTATGTTAAGGCTGTCCACAACTGCTTTGTTGAGGCGATCCGTCCTGCGAGCGCAGTACTTCGTGAGGACATAGCCCGTAAGTGATTTTGCGGGAATCGCATACTGGAGAAAGCATTTGTCACCTTCTCATAGCGAGTAGGAGCCCAAGGCAATAGTCTTGATTAAACAGAAGAAAAATTAACAAACTTGGTTGGCTAAATCGTTCACAGCTAAAGTAAAGAACTTCCGAAAGTACTTGGCCATTGAGATCGTTCTGCAAACTACAATATGTAGCGTGCATAGCTCTTGTAACTCATCTTAGAATGATTGATGCTTAATTTAGAATGTGAATGTAAATCCAGTCAAGAAAGCCCTAAGGCGCCTTACGGTGAGCTAACATCTTCACAGGGAAAACCTTTCATGTGCAACACCCTATTTAATCTAATAAAATAAAACATAGAATGTTGTACAAACACTGCATTTAACCATGAACTCGTAAAATTTCGCATACCATATTATGACAAATGGTGGAATCGATGAAAACCCAACAAACTATTCAACTTCAATAAACACTAAGTAGATTAACAACCCAGCTCAATGAGATGATGGTTCCTCAAGAAAAAATACAGATACAGAGAACAAAATCAACAACTTGACAAAACAAAATAGTTGTGGCAACAATATCACTACGTGCTAGTATTACTATACGTTATTATTATGTTAAGCTGCGTATTTCCTACCGGCCGAGTCGGAAGACCATGGACATCTGGAATGAAGAAAATACATGCCGGCTTATAAACTGGAATATTGAAAGCATTTTAATGTGAGAAGCTCAACGGCAACCTCCCCAAATTACATATACACACTCTCCACCAGCTGTAAAATTTCATTATTACTGCGCATCACAAAAATATGTACGTCACATCTCATTTTCTTGGATCATCACAGGAAAATCACGAAACCCTAATGGCGTTAGGAAGAAGCATCACCACAACGACTAAGCAAAGGCCACAACCTCACAATATGTATGAGCATTTTGCAACAGAAGTAAGGGAATAGACATCATATGTTACAGACAGAACACGAAATAATGAGTTGGGGGAGAATACGCGTTTCAGCTGGGAAATTGTTTTCACAGTGTCTTCACTGAACGAGAAATGATAGAAATGATGGTGAAAACTCAAAGGTGAAATCTCAAAATATGGATTTGCTAAGAGTGGTTTTATACAAGCACCGGCTACGATATGCACATCAAGAGTTGATTTTGAGGATATAAAACGTATTTTTACTCATCAATCCGCCTTAAGTATAAATTACTAAGTACATTTACATCTCCCCAAGTGTTTAGCATCAGAAGTGGGTGGTACTGACAGAACTGACACCAAAATCTACAAAATGGGTGGTACTATTGAAAATCAACAAACCCATGATAACACGCAAAGATCACGTTTATGTTCACATAAACCCCTCCTATCCTGCCCTTCAATAAATTAACACTAGAAAATAATTGGCCTGGTTTGATTTGGAAAAATCTAATCCTCAAATCATTAGGAAATAAATCGCGCAAATAGGATGAGAAAATTATACAAATATCATTATAAATTCACAGTTTGAAGTCGTTATGGTAGTAGAACGTCTTCCAGAATTTGGATCGATTCCGTCGATATTTACAGTACGCGAAGACAATCACTATTCCAATAACCATCAACCAAACAAAGTAGAACTGCTTTGAACCTGAGGTGTAGGAGCTCAGATTTTCTGAATGAGTAAAATTTTACATTCATCACAAACATTCAAACATTCCAAATACACCTAGAAAATAAGCTGTCAAGTTACTAGTAACAGACCATAGCCCTCTATATCTCTCCATTGCCTCTGAGGGCTTGCATCAAGCTCTTTTCTTAGGCGCTCTTCTGCCTCTTCCAGTTTACCCACCTTAAACAGAGTGAATCGTAGGACGTAAACAAATATATCATTGAAAAAAAAAACTATGAAAATGAGTACCTTTTCTGCGTGAACGGCGAATTTTGGATTGAGATGACGTGACGCAACGCCCTGAAGTTTGCCATCCTTATACGCGTTCACTTTGTATTCGGGAGGAGCCTTATAAAATAGAGGTTTGGTACAGAAAAGAACAACTGCTACCGCAGACCAAGGCATGCAATAGCGAAAGTGCATGCAAAAGTGCGAATTGTGTGAGCATACAGCTCCTTCCAGCAATGGGTGGGAATAGCCACAAGCGAGTAATTTTGATTAGAAAGACAGGATGGTGAGAAGGTCAATAAGGGGCACAAGGGAGACTATACGATCAAAAGTATAGATAGAGGAATGAAAGCTTTTCCGCGTCTGCTGCGTAGGAGCCCAAGTAAGAAGTGGTGGGTGTATATTTATTTATTTGAATGAGCCTCGAGGGCACGCCAACTCATAAACTAAGAAGCAGTGCATGAAACCAAACGATGTGATTTTAAAAAGTAGAAAAAAAAATGAATAATAGATATAACGTAACATTAGTGCTACCACCCACTCATGCATTGGAGTCAGCACTCCATCACCCTCACCACAACAGTTTACCCATTATCCTCAATTTCATGTTCCTCGAATTTTCCTATGGTTGCACGGCTTGGGTGAGCAGAGTCCCATTCACTGTTTCGTTGCCGGGGAACAAGTCGCTACGCAGCAAGTCCATCGCTGCCAGCATTTCTATCGCTAGGCCTCATATTTCTGTACACTCGTTGGTATTTATTTGCCACCTCTCGTTAAAACACCGCCCAGGTAATACTATTTATGCGAAGTGTTGAAATTCTGTTTTTTTTTTACTCTTTTCAAAAAATTTCGCCTTGCGCATGATCATTGCCATAAAATAAGCCGCTTATGAACAAGAATGAGCAAAGCCGCCAATTCCTTCAATCCAGAGAATATGGAAAGTGTGAACGCTCAGCAGCCGCGGGGTCACACTACAGTGGCTGGGTGAGAGGCAACAAGGCTAGCAGGTTGTTTTCCGACTAAATACTTGACCGCCATCTCAGTGATGTATCTAGATGCGAAGTTGCTTCAAGCCTAGAGCAGTTAAAATAGATCGAGTGGTGTACAAATGTAGCAAAAGTAGGTGCGGTGATAACTGGTGCTAAGTTCCTGTGAACGCATCCCAAAGTGGCGCGACCCCTTCACTGCTCCCAGCCCTCACAAGGAAAAAAACTGGCTACCTGCACTTATATAAAGTTTGAGAATTTTTAGCTACAATGCAAAGCTTGCATTAGTGAATAAGCTGCGGGTTTGCGGGCATCTCATGTACGAAAATTCGTGAGACTGGCGCGTGTTTCCTTAATAATGCGTGTGCGGCTGACCACTGAGTAGCGGGTGTTGTTTGTGAGTTTAAAAATGACTCCTCTAAGTTTAAAAATGACACTTCTCAGTGAGAGGACAGAGTCTGCAATATTCTTCGCTATATGGAGGGTTCTCAGAAATTTATCCACGGCAATCAGGGAAGCTACGCTCATCGCACTAGGCTCGCGGTGACGCCGCTGCGATATAGCATCCCCCATACTTAAAAATACGAAGGCGCTTTACACAACAAGAATCGCTCCTTTAGTGCAGATAGTGGTAAGAAAATGATATATGCGAATAGCAGCAAGAAAATGATATAGAGTGGCGAACATTTTTCAAAACTCACCTGAATGGTGTCCTGTCTAATATCACTGTAGTATCTAACCAAGAACTTCAGAATCTCCTTTTCATCGAAAACACCGTTTGCGTCGTAACATTCACCGCACAAAACCTAAACGGGATTAAATAGAAAACAACACAATCAATCAGTGGACGTTCTGACATGGCAGCAATCAGTTGGACGTTTTACAAAAAAGAAAAATCATGTCAGGTGACTAGATCTCAGGTCACACCAAAGTTGCAAAGCTGCATTGCTTAAAGCAACCCATTGAAAAACTAAGTTTCAACTGCAATGGAGTTCACATTGGAAGATAACAACATACCGAAGGTGGGAACTGCCGCTTAGGGAACTTGGGATCGTCGCTATGATATCCAACCAGACGAGCATTCACAAAGTTATGCACGCGCCAGAGCCACAAAACCATTTCCGCTATAACGCTGAGTTTTTCAAATACAAAAGTAATTGCTCTTCTACAACGAAAAACAGCCAATACACACCTCTGGTAGAAACTTCATTTAGCTTGTGAGAAACAACCTCCTTTCTGAAATTCTTCGCGCACCACTCGCAGCTTAGGAAACGAATGATGAACTGATGGAATGGCTCCAGTACCTCCTCCAGGGGATTGAACGTTGAATCTGTAGTAGCAAGCTTAGTGAGATAACAACAGTGATAAAAGATGCAGTTGAAGCTTACTGTGTTCTTCTGTCTTGTACGCTTCCGCTGCCATTGCATGAGCCAGCACCCACACTCCACAAGTATATCCTCGAAGGTTTGGCTTGGAGCCAGCGCATGCGAGCCATTCGATTTTCTTGGGCAGAGGATTTCCGAGATCAGACTACAAGTGTAATAATAGTGCGAGATGAAATGAAAAAAAATTGAATATAAAACACGATTAAAGCACTTTCTCACATGTATCTCTTCCAGCTTCTTCGTCCAATCGTCATACGTTATGCTTTCACCCTGCGCCTGGAGCCACTCATTCATGCGATATAGAAGACGTCGCATGGGGGTTGTACCAGGTGCGTACTAAACTCAGGTAATCTTTCCAGGAATTCAACATTTGGATATATGTTAAGCGCGCACCTTACTCATAGCCCGAATCCACTGCTTTAAACCCTGCAAATCCTCACCGTCGATGACCTGACGTCGTGGAACTTCCTTAATAAGAGCGAGTCAATGAACAAAAACACAGAAATCTTTTTAGAAAAAAAAAAAAAAAAAAGAAATCTTATTTCTGCTCTAACACAGGAGGGCAAACTGCTAATGATTCTTTTCCTCATTTCGATAACCAAGCGGAGAAACAGCATTTCTAGACAAAAAAAAAAACAAATAGGAAAATACTCTCGACGGAGGGATGATGGGAAATAAATATGGAAGGAATTTTCTACTGTGCTATACTAATCCAACATCTAGCATCATAAAAAGATGAAGGTTACCTGGAACAACATGTAGCTAATAGTGCTCTTAAGATCAACTAGCTGAACTTGGTACTGCGACATATCGATGTTTTCAACGGGTGCTGGTGCTTGTGGTTCTACTGCCACGGGCTAAAATAGACAATTCTAAGCTATGAAGGAAGGACTAAAACAAAACTCGCTGATAATAACCTTGTTTGCAGCGTCATCAGTTTTCGGGGGAACGACGACGCCCTGACCTTCCGTAATCAGTTCATTTACTTTATCTTGGATATCGGACCACTTTGCATCGTTTCTGGAATTATAAAAAATGAAACCAGTGATTCTTATAACTCTCCACCTGGAAATGATATCTTGAAGCATACAATTATTTCTTCCTCGATCATTTTTCCTAGCTCATTCTACCTTCTCTCATTTCAAATGAATATTCTTTATAAGCAGCTCCTTATAAGTAAAACTGTTGTTGAAATTCGGAGTGTATCGATTTTTTTTTGTTTCAATTCTTCTCACAATTGTGCGATTAGTCTTCACCGAGCAGTTCTTTTAAAACCTCGAAACCAAATATCGAAAAAGGACAGACAATATTTCGGAACTAAAATAAGACTTCTATGATATAAAAGCGGAAAAATACAGAAGACAGAATAAAAATTGTTTGCACACGACAACTACTACTTAGAACTGGAATAGAAAGCTAATAAGCACTTACGGACTAGTCCAAACAGGAGTGGATTCTCCGCGTCGATACAGCAGGAAGCGATTATTAGCATCAGCGCCTAGCTGCTTCACAACTTCCGGATGTTGGGGACGAGTAAGAACAATGCGAACATTACGATCCTTGTAGAAATTGATTATAAGCTAAACAAAAGCATAAAATATATGGAGCAGAACGTGTGCTTTAAGAGTGACCATTGCGATATTCATTTCATTTCCTACATTATGGAGATCATTATGCGATTACTTTATAACTACTCGTATGAACATAAGTTATGATGAATATTATTTTTCGTACTTAAAGAAGTTATAAAGATGCAAATGAAATATTGAACCAATAATAAACTCACAGCCCAAGCCATATTGGCAGGATTCTCTTGAACTGCCACTCCGAGGAAGTTTACTGAGCCAGCCGAGGCCCACATGTCGGCAAGGGATTTGGAGTTGTCAACGGGCTCGAATATCTCCGACAACTTGTGTTTTTGCTTTTCATAATCGGCTTGAACATAAGCGGCTACATCCCGTTCCATCTGATCCAATTCGTATTTATTTCCTTGATACACCTGGCCATCATCTTTGTCAGCGGCACGGCGTTTGAAAAACTGCAATAAGAGATGAAATTAATAGGCACAAATGGAAAGCATAAGCACTGGCGAACTATTTAGCAGAAGAAAGAAAGAAGGTCATGAACTCGCCTTTATAGTTGGGAAACCATTAACTGAGTGCTCTCGACAGAGAGGCATATTCTTATCATCAGCACAATTAACACCTGTGACCTGCACAAATGGCTTCCATGAAGCCAAACGCCTACAATAAGTTGGGAACTAAATAGTAAGGCAAAAAGAGTTGGAAGACTGCAAACCTGGCAAATTGCTTAAATGTTGGAGCATAGGCAATACAGGCACCACACCAACTCGAATAAAATTCAATAAAGTGCGCTTTGTCCTGCAAATCAAATAACATTCCAAATTCAAATCCGAAAGAGTCCCTTGTTTGAACAGACTTTTGAGCTAACACTTCTCTATTGTCCCGCTATGTTAGCTCAAATACTAGAAAAACGAAAGGCAAACAAACAACCACGTACCGAGTTATATACGGCTCCGTTGAAAGTGTCCACATCAAGTTCCAGAATCGAATCACTGGCATCGTATAAGGGCTCGCCGTTGACAAGGAGGAATAGGGTTAGACATGATACTGCTAGTAAGCACCGTAATAACATCGGTTTTAATAAATAAGAGACGCCTAAAAAGAGATCATAGGGAGGTGCACCAGACCCGATCGACCTTGAAATTTACGAGTACTGTACTTCCGCATGTCTGCGGTTACAGAATAAACACGATATGGCACGCAAGTTCCAACTCATCACATTGTTGCTTTATATTTTTGCGGAGTTGTTGAGCATATGGTGCATTTTAGCATTTTATTTGTTCCTTTATTAATTGAACAAGTAAACGGGACTCGTAAAAAATGTGATTTGACCAAATATCTAGTTATTTTTGGGATTATATTGGTTGATCTGTGGCTTTTTTCTATAGTACCAGGATATAAAGTTCAAACATCGTAAATGGATATGATACGGCATTCTGATTTTGGAAGTATAAAGTTCAAATGTAATAAGGCAAAGATCTGGGAGAGCGGAAAGAAGTTGGCTTGCCTAACAAAGTGAATGAGGAAGAAAGGAAACTCCATCGATCGTATAGATCTCTGGAACGGTTTTGCTTGGCGTCTCAGTGGGCGCTTAGCAAGCCTAAGTCGATGTGAGAAGAGCTGTTCGGATGAAAAGTGCGCAGCGAACGCAGCGGCCGGTTTCGCTGCGCAATCCCCCCCCCCCCCCCCC
>JARK01001563.1:171599-195789 GCA_000688135.1 Ancylostoma ceylanicum
CCCCCCCCCCCCCCCCCCCGCCGCTATTCTCACAGTGATCTGCTGCTGTGCTGCCTTTCCCACTCCTTCTGGGTCTACGTGTTCGAGCCGTAATTGATGTAGCTAGACAGCGGATCCACCTGTTAGCGCCCACGCTACAAAGGAGGAGAGAGAAACTGGAGCCTCGCGGTAATTGCCCAGCAAAAGCAGCTACTGCTTTTAGTTAGTATGTTGATAATGTATAAAATAAAGAAAACAACATTCGCGTATTCGACTCCGAATAATTTGAAAATCAAAGTGATCAGAGAATGGTGAGCCTTAAACCCTCCGGTATTAGGAAATAAGAGCTGTTGAGCTTTTTGTTTAGAACATTTGATTTTTTAGATGGACCCATTGATTATCAGTCAAATAATTAATTTTATTCGGTTTTCCTTCAGTCGGTACTCTATTTACAGTTTAAACTACAGAAATGAAAAGGTTAGAGACTGCGTGCGTGGCCTAAGGGTCCGTGATGGCATTCTGAAGAATCTGATCTTGGCATTCTCAATAGCCTCTTCGATAACGCTGGCAACCAGTCACCATACATAATTTGTTGGCACATTTTTATACATCTTGAAAAAAAAGTGGAACTCGATGGACCTACAAGATGTAAGCACTAATTATAAAAATTATTCAGAAGCTGTACTTTGAAAAATCTAGAGTTATTTTCAAACGGCTTTCCTAAAGCCAGCAGTTTTTAAAAAAGCTACTCCATTGTGACTATCTGCAGCACACACTACAGAAGCTGAAAATTCCTTCGAGAACCTTCGAAGAATACACAAGAGTTTTCAAAGATGGGAATGGAGAGAGTATGAATCTAAAGTGTCATACTAAGGAGAAAAGTTGAAGAAGGATCCAAGAGAACTCAACCTCAAAATCTACATGACTCACGAGGAGGAACTACAGTTAACCTGTTGGTCGTCCGCTGAGAAAGGCTGGCTACATCATCCAGCAAACAGCATCCGGCCTCGGCGAACGTGTCATTGCAGCTTTTCGTGAGCGCGGAAGGAGATCGGACAAGCTGATACTCAAGCTAGCCAGCGATCCTGATCGCCAACTGGTCTTAGCTTCATTGTCGACAACAAATTACTTGGTTTGGCTCCATACTCTCTATAAATTCAGTGGGAGAGAAAAATTATGAGGGCAACACCCAGTCCTGCTCCTTGCCTTGCTGTTAATATTTAGTAGTATTTTGATCAGTTCTACAGTTGTGGTCCAGGTCATGTTTAAAGTTAGAGATTAGACTTTTGACTCACCCCTTGCTCGAATTAAGTTAACTTCAAATTTTGATGATGTACATGAGTTTTTTTTTCGAACAGCACCTTCCCGGAGAATTTTTAATGGTTGTCGAAGCCATATGTTGCGCAAAAAATCCAGTGAACATCGAAATGGCACACATGTGACGCGCAGACCAAGCTGTGAACCAGGAAAAAACCGGTTCGGGTTTATTTTGCATCAGTGAACGTGGCAAACAATTAGATGGAGCAGTTAACTACAATTCAACCTCATTTTTACTTCCCTACAGTCCTTTGAACACTCTGCCGAGTGGGATACACGGCTACCGAGACCGCTTTTGTTTAGAGGTCGCATGCATCACTGGGATTACCCAGGGTAAACGGTGCAATGCAAACCCTCCAGGTTTGCCCCGTTAGGCACGGCGTGTACACGCTTACTCTGGGTATCCTTGATGATGCACCCAGGCCAGGATCTTTCCCTCAACAAATTTCCAAGCACACATACATACGTATAATGCCTTCCTACTTCAATTTGGGAATCTGCTGCTCTCAAAATGCAGCAATTACCTGGTTAGAAAGCCAGAACCTGAATTCATCCTCGAGATTACCAAGGGTAAGTGTGTTGGCGCCCACGCTGACAATGGATAAAATTTTAAGGTATTAACACGTTTACCCTGGGCCATGTCATCGGTGCATGCGGCCCTAGAATTACCTCTCTTATGACGACCAAGCTCCAGGAGCTGTGACAACAGGGTGGTTTTTTTTACAAATCGGCTGTGTGAAACGTCATCAATGAGAAACATATGTATTAGACTCACATACATTGTTGGGGACTTGTATGTGAGTTACAGAGGCAAAAGGAGCGGAACATACATTGTTGGGTACACTCTAGCCCACTTTTTTGTTACCTAAACGCGAAAGAAAGCTATTTTCTCACGTGTATCATGTGTTGACCCGCTCCTAAAGGCAAGGCGAAGGGCCACAAGGTCAGCATGATCACAGTTCAGAGGTCCAGTCACACTACACATATGTAGTGTGTAGTGATCGCTCTTACTCTTTTGGTTTGCTAAGTCTTCTTTGTTTTCTAAGGGTAAAACCCAGGTAATCGTTCAGGTGTACCTTGTGCCCGAAATGAAGTAGTTATACCTAATGGGTTGAGGTTTTCTAAAAAAATTCCAGTTCAACATTGCTGAGAAGCCCAAAGTTAGTCAGCACGAGTAAATTTTTCTCGATTTACAGACTTTGTTTCTTTACCTTCTCGCTGGTCAGCCTTGGTTTCGGGGTAAACGTGGAGGTAAAGCGCTTTACGTGATAAAATGTGTGATGAATATCCTTTCCGCGTTTACCACAAGCTTTAGCACAGAGTCGTTCACTCAGTGGTAAAGCTTTACCCCCACTTCTGGTGGTAAATTCCACCCCAGACCTTCGTTGTACATTACTTATCACAGCTGTTTATGGCCAAGATTGAATTCATAATATCATGATTTAAGGACAGTCAATCGTGGAATGTATGGGAAGACTTCCCTAAGTTCCGCGAATTTCTGCGAAATTTCTTCAAGTAGTAGAGGTAAAGTTCATCAGCAGCGGAGAAAACATTCCAAATATGAACTAACGGCTGCTATCTAGTCCACCATGACAACATTGTTACAACATCAGGCGGAAGATGCGGCGTAGTTTTTGCCACATATGTGCAGGATATTTGCCAGCATTTTCAACAACTTTGTCAGCTTTCCTGTACTTTTTTACAGTTTCCATGCTAAATTCCTTCTATTTTTAGTGTTTATGCCGTTAAATATGAATTTTCTATATTGTTCGAACATTCGAACTTTCAAATTGCCAAGTTTTTCTTCTGAATCATTGAAATGGTCGGATCATGAGACTTTTAGAAATGTACGGATACTCAGAATGACTAGATTTCTAGAACTTTCGAATAACTTGATTACTCGAACGACAGAAAGATCAAAATATTCGAATTTTCTTTCGAATACCAATATACAGTTGATTCGTCGACCTTCTATCGAAGACTGTACGAATTTCTCGCTATCAAAAGTGCCATGGCTATTCGTGCACTGTTGCCAGCGACCCCTCCTTCCAGGATTTTTTGTTGCGCGAAATTGGACTATTAGGTGGAATTTCCTTTTACTACCATGGGCAATGCGGCACAGGACGCCCATTATTCCGAAGTCTTTGGGAGGGTAATCCAATTAGTGACTATTGTTCTGCCATTAGTAGTCACCTGTTTGTGGTGACGCTACCATCTACCGCTGAATTCTGCTACCATCTGAATTCTGCTAGTAAAGGCCTACTGCTGTTGGTACTGCCAAGAGGTATAGTGAGGATGGTTTACTAGTACTTTAGTGCGTGATTTTCATCGAAATATTAGCTGTAGAAAGGCTCGCAATGAGGTGGAAGCGACCGTGGCCGCGGATAAGTATCCGAATGTCCAGTGCTTTGAACGTCAGCAAAAATTCAGTATGTCTTCTTCACATTTTCCCGAAAACATCTTAAATTACTGAGACAATACATTATAGTGCGTATAAGTCAAAACCTCACGAAATTATTGATTTCAAATCGCAAGATCAAAAGTCAAAATTATCTACAAGTATTACACCTACGATCGTATTACATCTACAAGGATTGCACGAGCGCACGCCCAGCAATTTTCCCTCCAAGGTATTTGCACTATTCCAGATGCTGATAAAGTCCGACTATCCTCCAGTGCCGATACCACATTCGTCTTTTCCACAAACCGTACTGACTGCTCTGGAAAAACACATCAGCCACAATAGGACTGCATTTGTTAGTATTTTTTCGTGGTTGAGAATACTTCAGCTGTACTTCTTCCAGCTGAAATTCCCACCTCTTCCAGAACTATAATTTTTCCAGATTTGTGCCGAGACCGACAAGCAGGTCACGTTTAAAAGCGTTTACCACGCCGCCTACGCTCTGGCGACATTCCTCCATGAGAAGGGATTCCATGTGAGGCTGTTTAGTCTTTTCGATATCATTTTTTATCGTCTATTGTTTTGCTTAGATCTTTTTCCCTGGCAATTTCCCAAATTTTTTCAGAAGGAAGTTGCTTGCGCCGTGCTGCCAAATCAGTGGGAATGGGCGGCGATTTTTCTCGGAGTGACCTTGAACGGCGGTGTTCTCACTACCAGTAGCGCAGTCTCCACAGAATGTAAGTACAACGTCATTTGGCGAGCTCTTAACGGTCGCACGAGAACTGAAGGCAGACCGATGACGGTTGTGATGGGCCTGGTAGCATAATTAGAACAGAATAATGTACACTGAACGTCAGTTTCTCTACAATTTAATAGATGCATTTTTTTATCTATTGAGAGAAGGTAGAAACTGTTCCCCAAGTGAGAATTTGAGATACTTTCTCGTACATATTCGAAATTATTAGGTTGTCGGGAAATGATTGAGACACTCCACTGAAAATTTTTCCTTGCGTCCCTCACACATGGCTTCGGCCCAGGATATGTGAGTATTAGATAGCCTGGTCCCTGAGCAATTACACCATGGGTATGACATGGCGTAGCGTTACGCCATGGTGCAAGTAGGAGCGGGAATGCACGGGCAACTAATTCAAGTGATCTTCTTTCATGAGCTTCTGTTGCGCGCCAGTGATAGCAGGAGGAGTGACTATACCATCTTGACATGAGGCCCGGTATTCGTCAGTCATGCAACCATGAACCGTCGGTTCTGGTATTTCGTTTTGGAAGATATGTCTTCTCAGAGACATCTACAAATTATGCGACCTCCTGAGCTTAGGAGCAAGACATGCTCCGTCGGAGTTGCTGGCACGCAACGTGATGAACAACAACACCTTTTGCAGTAATCAATTCAAGGCAATGACCGGCGAATATCGAGAAAAGAGACATCGACTTGTCGGAGTGCACAATTTGGTGCACAAAAATCACCCTCATATGGCTTTGTCGACCCATCCTTAGTAGGAGGAGCAGGCATGGACTGCTCTGCCATACTCGATACCCTTGCCCAATCTTGCACTCTCCAACTAACATCTTGTTCGGTCGCTCAGGCACTCCTTGGCCAAGCAATACTCCGCCAACTTTGAGGATTTTTGAGCATTGACTGATGGATTCTTCGACCTGTGGCTTCTTGATTTTTGAACCTGTGGAGACAAGTCTGACCCTGAAGGGTAGCCTAAGGTGATGGGTATAAATTGTGCCCACAACAGGTCCCGAGGTTTCCTAATTGAGAAGAAAAGTTTAAAAAGTGGTAAAAATCTGGGGTGTCTCAATCATTTCCCGACAACCTAATAGTTCCCTTTTTTCAGATGAGCTCCAACGGCAGTTTGCGGATAGCGGTACGAAAGTTGTATTTACTAACTCAGATTGCCTGGAAAAGGTGCAGAAAGCTGCGAGGCTATCTCCTACAGTGAAGGTGAAGTTTCACATAATTTCCAAATACAGTAGGGTAGCGATTCCACAAAATTTATAAAAACATAGAGAATAATTACTAACACACGCAAATACATAAATCTACCGCGAACCGTACGTATGGAATCCTTTGAAAAAAGGCCGTGCAGTAAAAATTTTTCTAGCTCTAGATCTTTTTCTTGGAAATTTCATCTACGACGGGTAGCACAATGTACTGTCACATCATCACATTAAAAACACCCTAGTTTTTATAGATCATAATCTGTCTCGGAGAAAAATCCACACCGACTCTGCAAGTCGACACCTATCGATGGAACGATCTCTTAACAACTCAGCCTAACTGGAGTCTTGCAGCGCCTTCCGTTGACGCCGAACGAGATGCAGTGTTCATGCCCTACTCAAGGTAGGATTTTTTTAAGATACTGTTCAGGCGACCCTAATTCATCAGTCGCAAGGCAAAGTAGTGAATAAACGCGAGAATAACTATAACACAAATCGGGTATAGCCCGTTGCATCAGGGAAGGTAATTGGAGAGATGGTAAAGAAAAAATATCGCGGAAAGGTGCACAGCAATGGAGAGGGTGGTGAGAAAAAGAGTCATCATGCGCGGATATTCGCCTTTCTTCGTGCTTGAAACGAATTATGTACGGCTGGCAGCAACTTTGGGCACTCTGAAACTCGTCCGTACAATTCGAAACATAAAGTCGTGGGGCTGTAATTGGCTTTATTTTGGAATGCACGGATTTTCCCAAATGACAGAATTTTCAGGATAACACCTAAAATCCGAAATGCTGCAAATATATAAGACGAAAATTTTCGAGGTTGCCTCCTATACTATCAAATCAGTTATCTCACTGGCAATGTTTGGCGTTCTTACGGAATCTAACCTAAAGTCTACCATCCAGAGTTGTGAATTATATTACTGGAATACTACCAATAAGCTTTTTCCAATGTGTAGTCCAAGTAATTTAAGTTTTTGGATACTAAAAATTAATATTATTTTATTCATTTCAGCGGCACTACGGGAGTCCCGAAAGGAGTTATGTTAACGCACAAGAATTATTGTGCCATGTTGAACATATACCTGAGGTGAGCTCACAGAACTCGTTCCCTTTATTGCTTCATTTGTTCATGAAAGAGCTACAGCGTGATAAATCCCAACTGTAAGCACTTTTCCACATTTTAGGTTTTCTAGTGCGCTACTTCTTATCCAGGTTAGACACAGCGTGTTACATGAAATGCGAAATTCTTTACCTGCATTTGTGGGGTTTGGACGGTTGCAACTGGAAAATGCGGGACGATCTGGCTCTGTAATTAGTGAATTCATCGAACTGGCCAATCGCAGGGCTCAGCCCCAGGTACATATAGCGCCGCACATTTGCATTTTAAAAGGTAGCCCCCACCTTTTTTTGGCCCAAAATTTTTGTTCCTGAAAAACAAGTAATAGTTATAAAAATCCTCGCGAAAATTGAGAGTGAGATGGACGTCAGGCAACCAAAGTTGCACCCGTTCTGCCGAATCATCTTGCTTTTTTTATGAGTAAGAAATGCTACGCTCATTTGTTCAGGCACGACGCAGAACGAATGACCGGGGCTTTGACTCCTCCATGGAATAATGACAAGGATAAGCATCTGTTTCTTCTGCCGTTCTATCATTGCTACGGATTTGGTAAGCACATCGAAATCTTCCAAGAATCCGTTTGAACAAACTGGCAAAATTCAATAAATTTTGGATAGTAAGTGGTAGATATGTAGCAAAAACAGAAACACTGCTAGGGTATGTTTCAGCCCTTCTGATGGGATCGCTTCTGAACGGTGCTACGGCCGTCGTGATGTCACATTTCCAGCCAGAACTGTTCTGTGCATCGATTCAAAAACATCGAGTAATCGTTTCATTTTTGAATCGTGGATAATTTTGTTATAAACTGTTAATATTCCGCAATGCAGATCCGGTTTGTTCCGGTTGTTCCGCCGATAATGGTGTTCCTTGCCAAGAGCCCCATTTGCCAGCGATATGATCTCTCCTCTCTTCAATTCCTTCTCAGTGGAGCTGCACCCGCCGGAAAGGACCTATGCGAGGAGCTGTCAAGGAAATACAAAAACATGACGCATATCCAACAAGGTGGGTAAGCTAGAATGCTCGGTAATCCTGCAATACATAGACGGAGGATATAAACAGCAAGATGAAAAAAAAAACATTCCCAAATGTGAACATATACAATATACGGTGTGGACGCGACGCTCTGACAGGTGAAAAATCCACCCAGTTTTTAGAAAAATGTAATTTTTGAGAAAAAATTAGGCTCTTCGAGTGGTTTTCACATCGAGTTGTTCGCAAACGCATCGAGAAGTCAGTGGTCACAATGGAAGTACTCCTAGACGCTCTCTCTCCCCCAGTGTTGTCGCCAAAAATTGTTGGAATTTTCTGTGCGTGACCCCAATTAGTGGGCGGGTCAGGATAATTAACGGATTTATTGAAATATTTCGTGAAAGCCGCTCGCACTCGTTCTGGCACACACCTGTTCCTTGAGAATCCACAGATTCACTGTTCCCTGATCGATCACGTGTTGTGGCACATGTTGGAGGAGCGAGTACATCCATATAAATTCCCCTTCGAAAAGGGCACTCTCCTAATTGGCTGTTTGTGCTCTGCCCTCGTATTGCAGCTAGGGACGTATATAAGATGGAAAAGAGAGAGAATGTGGCGGAAGAAAGGGACATACAGTCTATAAAAAAAATCGGCGGACTCCCGCTGGGCGTGGCGCCGCTTCGCAAGGTCGGTCGATATCGTAGATCACCCGTTTTTCCATAGAATCTCAGGCTGCCGATCGGATGGCGACCGCGCCGCGCACCCCTTTCCCGCCGAAAGGGAGTCCGCCGATTTTTTTTTTTGTGGACTGTAATGCAGTATTTCTCTGATGTTTGCATGAACTGGTCTCACAGAAGTAGAAGTGGAGTGCATACGTATATTCACTTAAAAATACTTCACTTAAAAATATGAAGGTCTTAGTCGCCTCCTTTCGAAACTCAGTCCACCTTCCAGCATCGGACGGAACCTACTAAAACACTAAATACTATGCTAACGACTATGAACGTTTAAGGTTATGGAATGTCTGAGGTGTCCATGGCATCGCACCTGCCAGACATTGTTGACGGTCAACCATTTGGAAGCGTTGGAAAGCTAGCATCGAATTTGGAAATGAAGGTATGTAATTCTGCTCCTTGACGTCACTAATGAGTCGCACAGCTAGAATGAGGGATGGGAGAACTTCAGATAGTCAATCCAGAAAACCACATGGAGAGAAAGCGTGGCGAGGTGGGAGAAATATGCATTCGCGGTCCAACAGTGATGCTTGGCTACATCAACAAGCCAAAAGAAACAAGCGAATGCATCAAGGATGGATGGATGCATACAGGTAAGCAGTCCACTAGATAGAAATGAAACTATTTCTACTATCTATTTTATTTCTTATGTATCTCTCAATAGTGCCAATCCAAGAGTGACTCAACTCTCACTCCAGAAAAAAAAAGCCTAGATGGCATCTCACATGTTCAGGCGATCTTGGTTATGTAGATAACAAGGGCTACCTCTTTATTGTGGATCGTCTCAAGGAGCTCATAAAAGTCAAAGGATTCCAGGTAACCTCAAATTTTCTTTATGAAAATGAGCTTGAAATGAAAATGAAAATGAAAATGCTGCAGGTACCTCCTGCGGAGTTGGAGAACATATTATTATGTCATCCGTTAATCCAAGACGTCGCGGTTATTGGAATACCAGACGCAGACACAGGAGAGGCTCCTAAGGCATACGTGGTTCGCAGTTCCAACGACTTGACTGAGGAAGAGGTGAAATTGTTTGTCAAAGGTATGTTTCTTCTGCTCTTTTCAAGATTTCGATCCTAACATAATGGCAGATCAGAATCGTGGCCTCACACAAGGTGTAACTCAATTTTTGGACTTAATTAATGTATCAGGTTTACCACTGTTTTTAGACAAAGTCTCGCCGTACAAGCAGCTTTCTGGAGGTGTGGAGTTTGTTAAAGAAATTCCAAAATCACCATCAGGAAAAATATTGAGACGATTACTGCGCGAACGAAGCCATTCTAAACTGTGATGTCGAAATTATTAACACTATTCGTAAACTGTATAAAATATCTCAGCCAAAACGATCAATAAAGCATATCTCAAATTTGTTAATGTGTGAGCGGAGACCTGGAAAGAAATCAATCCCTTCGATAATCAAATTGAACAATGTTTATCTAAACACGATGACGTCCTGAACAATTCTAGAAGGTGAGAATATGTAAACTGCAACCTAATCTTCTCTGTATAGATCAGCGACTCCAAACTGATTAACTCCTTCCTCGAATGGAAGGTCGACAACCTGAAAGGTAGGAGTTCGAGAATGCAATCACTAAGGAAGTTCTCATTAAATTACCTTCATGAGGTAGCGCATTTCATCCTTGGCGAGCCACTTCTTCTTCTTGGCTTCTTCCTCGGCCTTGGCAACTGCCTTCTCATGCTCCCACTCACGAATATCAGCGTGGTACTCGCGGATCTGTCGCAGGCGATAGGCTCCCCACAGAATCCCAAGTCCAAGGGCTGTGTACCTGAAATACACCTCAGTGCAAGAAACGAAAGTACTCTTCTACAACTTTGTTGGCGAAACAGAAGGACGCGCGGAATTGTGGATGGTATTGGCGTTTTCTGCCTTAGTGCAAAGACAGGCAACACCTTTTTGTTATATGAAAGAGAAATGATTATAAAAATTCCACTCCGTACAGAGGTGCTCCAGAAGTCTATAGCATTTCTATTGTTGCTTGGCAACAATATAGGTAGGAGAAGGCTGTTCATGTCTAATAGTAATAAAATCACGGATATGTGCATTCCCTATTGATCCCTGAATTCGAGCATTCAAGGGCCGTCTTGAAATACAAGAACTGCACAAAAAAAAATTCTCCAGACCAAAATTGGGTAAAAAATAGAACATGAGAGAGTATAATAAAGAGTGAATGGAGTTGACATAAAATATTGTTACCTGCCGAATCGGATGAGCGGAGAGATGGTCTGGGTAGGAGGGGTAAGCACAACCGCATTTGGGTGGCGAGGAGCGGACATCCTAAAGGTAGAAAAGCGAATGGATCAAAACATAGAACGAACAAAATGACGTGAAGAATTGAGCACGCAATGTTAAGCATATATAACGATATGATCACAACATACGTGGTAACAAGAACAAAACACAAGTGAGATAAATATTTTATTCGCCCCATGAATGAGACCATAACAAACCCATGTGCCAATAAATCAACGAGATATAACAGAGTAGAAATTAGATCTTTGGAAATTAGAAACGTTATTTCTTTGACAAAGTGAGGACTGTTACAAGACATCAGTCTCAATTACCTCTTTCAGTATTTTTCGATACAGTTCAAAGAACGTCCTTCTATTGTGAATGCAGATCCTGAGCAACCTAAAAGAAATCTAGCGTGAAATCGCATTATATCACTCATTCAGTGAAGAACTGAAAAATGAACATAGAGGAACACACACCTAGCAGTAAATGCACAAATTTCGCTTTGAATTACGGAGAGTCCAGGCAAAAGACGCCGAGGCACCTCAGACGGAGAGCACAACATTTCATCCACAAATGTTGAAATTCGCGTGACTAGAATTCAACTTTATAATTAGACCAAGTCGTTATTTTCCTTATCTTTTCTTGGAAAGAAAAACTCACAAACAAGTGCTCTAATAGCGTTGTGTTCATCAGCAATGGCCTTGATCTGCTCACGCAGCATTTTTTCTTGATCAACTTGTATTTCGACTCCCAAATCGGAGGCACATTTTTTCACCGTAGAAACACATTGTTCGCAAACAGCTTCTACTGTGGCCACAATATTTCTAAAAATCAGCATCTCAGGTAACAGTGCAACAGAGTTGCAATCTCGAGCCAAACTTAATAATGCTAAAAAACAACGTACTTCTCCTCTATATCATTGGTGATGATGATGAGTTGATCCTTCAGCGACTTCTTGAACCCTTCGCTTTCAGACACCTTGAAAAAATTTATGCAGGGAAGGAGACTATAAAGAAATACAGAGTTATATACCTGCTTTCCAGCCAAGTTGCATGCCACAAACACAGCACTGGTCACAATGTTCATCTGAAGGAATTTCTCTGCTAGTGCGCATAGTCGCACTTTATCTATTCGCATTGTTTCCGGAAACGGCGAAGGAGATTGAGATTGGACCAACCTGCAACATGACCTCTATCATCTTTAATGACCGATGGGGAAAAATAATCTAACCTGAGGTAGCCTTTGCTTGTAGATTTTATAACTTCGTCATCGCTGGGAGGTCTCTCTTCCACTTTTTCCCTTTTTGCTTCAGGTTCAGAGTTTGTTAATGAGGTTGATGGGAACGCTTCATGATATGACAACTTTAGCCATTCTTTTGTCTGAGCAGAACCATCTGAATACCTTGTATACCGAATTTATTGAGAATAGGTTTACATCGAGAAATTCACCTGGAAATTTATCCAGGAACTTCAAGAATTCCTTATACTCAAACTGTGCGCTATACTCTTCGACTGCATCACGGTTTTGCGAGATCGTATAGTTTGTTAGGTCATTCTTCATTATATCTATCAGGCCAAAAATTCCCCTAAAAATGTGAACGATAGATAGATATGAAGGAGCTCCATAAAAAGTCACCGTACTTTATCAATTCAACAATTCCTTCCTCATGTCGGAGTTTTTCCACTAAGGTGTCACGTTCCGGAGCACATAGTCTACCGAGTAAGCCAACAATGAACCTGCCGATTCCGGGAACATCCAGGCAATTTTGTTCCAGCTTGTTGCGCAGGGTGTCTGAAACCAGTCTAAGAACAAATCAACTTTTTATTTATTTGATGTGAAGAATTGAAAACTAGAGGATTGAATGGTGAAAACACTAGTTATCTATTCATGTGAAAGCGGATCCAGAGAGAGCTTTTTTTTTCTTTTATAAACTAATCAGTGTCTCATTTTCAAATAAGCCATACTCAAAGTCCAACCCATACTCAACATTGAATACAGAAAGTACTTGTGAACTCACTCTCATCCAGCATGGAATCAACTTCAGCTCTCAACCTCACATGAGCAGGTGATAGTATGTCCTCCAAAATAGTCTACAACATTTTTTGTTGCTGAACGGAAAAATAAGGTCTAACAACGAAGAAGAATCGATAAGGGGCAAATTAGCATATAGCGTACCCACTTGCTTGATTTCCATCAACAAGTTAAATGCATGCGTATAATCGGGGGGATCTTTTCGCAGATCCTCAGATAGAATGTCCCAGTATGCACGGTACATGTTCTCTCTGGAAACTTAATAATCAGAGATATAAAGAAAGAAATGGACTAAAACTTCAAGTTGAAAACTAATGAACAGTCTCATTACTTCACTGCAGCTTCTATCGGGTTTTTCGGAATTTCCGAAACGGAGAAGTTCGGATCAATTGCGATTTCATGCACCAACGCCAGATTATCCATAGCTAATGACATCTTTAACAGATCGTCAGAAGATATGAAACGGGCCGGAGATCCGCCTATAAACAAAATCTTGTGAATGTTTGATGTTAGACGGAGAAATCGTTGAGAAGTAAACAACAACACACCTGCGACCCACGGAGGAAGCTGATTATTAGTTTCAGCACCCGATGTTGAAGGGACATCAACTGGCTCGCTAGATTTCCTCTTTTTAGATTCAGATGCTTTCTCTGTCGTCCCCGAACACTCGGAAACTTCACCACTTGATGTGTGCACTTCGGTGCCACTCTGGGAGTCGTCTGTCTTCTTTTCCTCATGATCCATTGTTCTTATCGATGAATCTGCAACGAAATAATGAAACTGAGAAGGAATGATGGAGAGACTCGCGCGAAGACTTCTTACAGTTGAAGAGAAAATTGTGAAGAGCCGAACAGTGACCAAACAGAAGAACCGTGGCAGAAAAAGAGGTCAGCGATTGAGATGAGTAGATTAGTTCTCTACGAAGCGCCTCCTCACAAACGTAAAATCAATCACGATCCAGACTCGTCCGCATGGGCGTCGCGCGCGACCTCGCGTGCGATTTGTGGATTGGTTATTAAAGGGACTAGTACATTCGTATTGGAGCACGTCAGCGAGCGTGTTTGAGAGTGGAGTGTGATATTCCTCTACTTTTTTCATTTTCTGTCTTGCTTTTCAATTTCTAAGATTCAGCTATAAACTTCACCAGTAGTTACCTGAGTATCCAATATTTTTCATACATTCTTTATACTTCAACTGCTTCGCCTTCAGTAGAAATCGTTTTCGAAATTGACAGAAGATCTTCTATGGCTGGGCGGAGGGAAGCCTCAGCGTGTAACAGATGCAAAAATTCTAGCTGAATTTTAGGGTTGCATCCTGGGAGCAATCGTTTTCAGTCATACTTTAGATGCAAATGTGCTGTTGAACGAGTTTAACAGTAAAGACCAACGAAATAATCTTCGACTCTCTTTGATATGTATGTTACTGATTGTGAGGAATTCCATTTGTAAAATTAACTGCTTTAGCGATGACGGATGCGGCTCCGAGTGAAGCAGCAAATGCTGAGGAGAATTCGGCGAAGAAAACCCTGCCAATGGAGTGCATTCAACGCTTGCAGAAATTTGATGAAGCACTGACATCACTTGAATTAGCACTCGCCCCAATCCTCAACGTTGGATTTGATGACCATTTGAAGGTGAGTGATTGCTTCCATTTTTCAGCTCACATAGTATTTTGTGACTCCTTTTCAGCGAACCGCTTTGGAGCTCGTACAAGTAGATGTTATGACTATGTTCGTGATTAATTCGTTAGGATGGTGTTTAGCAGCACAACGCGGAAAGGATCCGAAGGACTGCGTACAGTTAGCTGACGAATTAGTAAGTTGATGAGGTCTGCTGGCCGTCAAACACGTCTTGTATCCAGATTTTGATAGCCTCTTGGTGAGCAAAGTTTCGATAACCTTTCCGATTCTGCAGAGGCGTACGAAGCAATACGTAGACCGAGTCAAATCGATTGAGACGAGGAAAAGCGCTCCTGGTTTGAATACTAGGATTGCTAAGGTGAACCCTTGCTTGGTTCTACTCCTTCTTTACGTTATTTTCGGTCAGGAGGGGCCAATTTTCTGTTTATTTCACAGGCGTTCGTGAGGAATGCTTTATGGGAAGTTCCTGGTAAACGCGCTAGATTCGAGGAGTCTTTACAGGATCTTGATCCATCCGCTGCTGAACAGGAGGTTGGCGGTTTTGCAGTCAGATAATTTGTAAATAGGAGACATTCTCCTGGCCCTATGTCATGCAAAATGATAGTGATAATCGTCATGAGATCTTGAAATTACTCCTCTGTCATTTTTTTCAGAGTTCTGATTCGGAAGATGTCGACGACACTGAAACAGATATGCCTGAAGTGGATGATGGCCCTTCCTATGTTGTAGCAAATGTCAAGTTTGAGGTATAATAATAGCAATCTTTGTTCCTCGATCTCAATTTAGGAGTAGCTTGCCTAGAGAAGGTTCATATTCTTTGCATTTCATTTGATACTGTTCATATTCTTTGCATTTCATTTGATACTAAGTACGTTTTCGCTCACTACTGGGATAGCTTACATGCTTTTAACTGTATCGTTTTAACAGTTTTAGGTTTTATTCATGTTCTTGCGAAAATCGTGAGAAAGAAATTTTCGTAGTGGACAGTTCCGCTTGTGTACTATTGCAGAGAAGCTACACAGCTCGGTAGCGTTGTTTTGACCAACGTTAATATATACGCTTTTATTTTCAGGACGAGCAGGAGTCACATCATCATCCCAAAGTTAAGACTGGTTATAAAAAGTAATCTGTTCTTCATACTCACCCTGTATAGTACATATAACTATCATTGTTCTCCTGTTGTTTTTTTGTTGTTGAGCATTGTTACCTCTATATGAAATACTCTGAAAGTGATCATTTTATAAAGTCATCTTTTTACTCGCTGTTACGCAAGACTCCGATTATTTGTGTTTCGGAAATACCCGAGATTAAAATCGGTGATCTACCGATTCTTGCCACGAAGAAGCTGTGTGGTGTGGCAATCTAGTTCGAGATAAATATCTAAGCGACAAGGGATGGACTGGTGGCGAAATTTCCGTAGAAGGCTGTGATCCTTCCTTCCACTGAAGTGGTACTTGTTAAACCTTGCCCCAATCGCCCCAAAAATAGAAGTTTTGTGAGCGTTGCACCAGTTCCTTTGGCGAATGAGAGAAAGCTACAAATGAACGATTGACTTATATGCAGACCAGTACGGCTTTTTGGACCTTTGCTGATGTTCTCTAGCTCCCAACATGGGAATATGGCGGTGTGCATACTGGGGGAAGGCATTCCTGAAAGCTGTCCGGTGGCTGTTCCTGTTTTGTCGTCTCGGCTGCTGAACAAACAAACAACACTCCTATTTTTAACGCAGAAGCGAAGGATTTTCGATATAATTGAGCGTAAACTTTCCCGGGGTGCAAGCACAAACAGCGCAGACTGATCGGGGCGCACAGTGCGCTCCAATCGAACAAGCTGCTCTGGAGCCCGTAGAACGGCTTCTGTGAGCTTTTACATACTTTCCTCATTTGGTTGATGGCATTTACCGCCTAGGTAGCGGTAAGCTTTCTACATGTCTGGAGGTGGTCTTCGTGAATCAACAGCTTACAGTGCTGCAGACACCCATGTTGCGCCGTCGCTATCTGTAAGTTTTTCTTTCGATTTATTTGTAGGTCTCTGGGAGCATTTTTATTCCGACACTCGTCTAGTGAAGCCATAAGTTTCAAATTCCGTCGTTCTTTTATGCAGGTGAAGGGGTTTTCCTCGATTTAAGGCTCTGATATCAACTAGGGTTTTGGAAACATAGTTTGGTGGTGCAGCATCATGGTGTTAATGTTTTCGACCCTAATTTAGAGTGTTTATTCTTCTAATTCCTTTATTCTTGCTATCCTCATTGTACTGTATAGGAACATAACTTTTCATTTATGCTGCATCGATATAACGTTAAGACTCTACAAGCATATCTATGTAAATGGCGTCACAATGGACAGTACTCATAGTAAGGTGGCATCCAATAAAGCGATACTGAGAATATTCAGCGGTACCCAGTGGAATTCAAGTTAGGTTAATATTAAGGTTTGCTGGAAATACAGTCGAGGAGGTGAGGTTTCGCTGGGATTATTGCCCCTAAGTGGTAATATTCTAGTAACACTGCTATGTACATTATGCAGAATCTTTGACAGTATGCTGACACAGTAGTAGCTGAATTGCTTTCTTCATATCACAGATGGATAAAGAATATATTCTCATACATTGACGATTGCAATCCATCCGTTACTCCGTAGATACTAGTTTTTGTTTTGTTTCAGAGTGGGCAGATGAGTTTTCCAATGAACCCTATGGTAGATCGCGCAAATCTAGCTGCAATGTGAGTTACTGCCGTTTTCATTAGTTTTTTTTTTCATTCGTTTCCGTCTTTTTTCTTTTGGAAATGTAACAAAATCAAATAGCACTATCGCTAATTTTCGCTTCTAGCCCGAAGAATGCTCTTCTCATTGTTCCCCTTGATTTTGTTTGCTGTTGATAACGTGCCGATCTTTCACGGCTTTTGGAAGTTGGAAAAATTGGAAAAAGTCTCCGCAGAATACCGACACTTCTTACTTTTTCTTCCATAAACTCAATTTTTGAGCGCATCTCTTTGTGCAGTACCTTTGATTTGTCACATCTATGAAATTCCTGTGCCTAGCACCTTTTTGATACCCAAACGGCATAAAATAATTTTTTTTCAGTGGTAGCGGGGTTCATAGACATTGGTGAATGTAATCGATATACGTTCTCTGTTGTTCCAGGTATCCAGAAAGTAGCAGTTCAGCAATACCTGGAGTGCCCGTTGATGCACCATTAACAGTGAAGCAGCATTTCCAGCAGCAAAGAAAGCAGCAGGTTTGTGCAGTTTTTCAACTTACACAGTGTTTCTCAGTATTCGATGTAGTTTGTTTCTGTGAGCTTCATGTTTCATCGCTTAAACGTGCTATGCATTACTGCAATTTGTGTACGCTTTCGAATATTCTGGAAGCGTGTGCGTTTCCGCTTTTCGCGCAGCGATGAAACTCATGGCTTAACCATCAATGGCTGGACGTTTTGTGCGTTTCCTACTTGACAGCTCATTCATTCCTAGGGGGATAGATCGCGACCTAACTGACTTTTTTCATATCTTCTCTGCCTTGACGAACTCTCGTAATTTTATAACGACATGTCCCAGCTAGTGCCATCGAGGTCTTTTTTTTTTGGTGGCACTGAATTTCCTTGTTACAGCAGTGCTACTTCTGTTGGTGGATTTTATCTCTTTTCTCTTCAGAAAGTATAGGTTCTGAGCGTCTTTTGCGTCGCGTGGCTCTTACTGTGTCAGTAGAAGCTTATTTTTCAGAAAAAGCGCGCTCGAGAGAGCCGTCGGGTGGAGAAAATGCAATCAGGATCGAAACTTGTGTCTACTTCGTCAGCTGCATTGCAGTCCTCGTGAGTGTTTCTGTCTTTCATGCGCATCTTTCTTATTCTTCCGAACGATTGGAAAGGCACGATGATAATACGACAATGACGCCCGATTTGCTGTCGTTGCGTTTTTCTTGCTAGTTTCTTGCAAAAAGAAAAGGACATGGGTAGTACTTCTATTCTTCCAAATTCTTCTGATCTTCTCGCGGAAGAGCTAGAATGCCGTCAGTTGCGTCGCAGTTATTTTTCAAAAGGGCTGCGATATTGATATTATTCCTTCGTTTGATATAATACCATAAAGCAACACTAAGCTGCTAGTTGTTCGATTTGATAAGGGCTTAAATGACTTGCTTAAAATGCTAAGTGTCTCATATAATACCATGAAATGTACCGATAATAAGGTTCCAGTATTACGAGCGCACCAATAGACAACACTGCAAGGAGTGACACTCAACAGCAAGTTGCATATTCATCGATGGTTCTGCCTGAGCCAAGTTTACTGCAATCGCCACAGGTATATTATTCAGAATCAGGCAGCGTTTCGTTTGACCTCGGCACTTTCCATTCTCTCACATGTTTCGTGATGTTCACTCTTTTCTTCTCTGTAAGTAGTACTGATCTCTCCTCAACTTTTTAAACCGTTCACAACCAACTTATTCTGCCTATCACATCGTGGTTTTTTTTACCATTGAAGAATACCTTACCTCTGATGAGTGCATGAGCTGCTCTCGTTCATCCAACTTGCTCTTTCCTTTTTTTCCAAACCAGCCCAAAACGGCCAGAGAAGATCTAGCGGTGCCATTCTACCTGATTTTTTGAATTTTTGTAAATGGGCTTCGGAAAGGTTCCCAGTTCATTTTCTCACTGGAGAAATTCTTCTGAAAACTGCCTGCTCCATACTTAAATTCCTAATTCAGTCGCTGATACATGTTATTTTTTACTACTTAGATGCGGCAAAGCACATCCGGTGTTGATGATCTGCCAAGCGATGTCAATATGAAAGTCGATCCGAAATTGCTCGGATCCTTCAAAGAAGACGATTACGAGCGAATGTATGGGGCGACAACTTCTGGACTACCGCCGATTCCTACAAATAGTGGACATTTTCCTACGCCAAATATAGATGAATCTGCTCTTGAATCATCACTAAGAAGCAGTGCGACCGTTGAATCGTATGAGACACTTTTCCAACTGGCTGAAGTGGACCCCTCCGAACGTCGACCGTTTGATGTTGTTACTCGTAGCGAAGGAGTTCGCGCAGATTGCACGGTTTGTGTTTCTGTAGCTCTTGGGTAAATGCTGTCTCATTCACTTTGAGCTGTTTCAGACGAATAGCTATGCCCATATAATCAACCAGACACCTATAGTGCCTTTAAGTGAGAGTTCGCGGTTAGAAAATTGTGGCTCAACAGAGTTGTCAAATGTACGGTTTCCCTGCTTCTTTGAAAGTGTAATAGATAATTTCCAGTTTTCATGAGTGAAAGTTCTATCTCTAGATTTATGCATCTGTTGATGGGCTGGACATGCAAAACTTGAGCAACGATAATGGAGTAGTCGACATGAATGGACCACTAGATCAAAATCACGTCGATGCAGATCCAACCTCATTCGATCAGGGCGTGGAAAAACTAGAGACCGAGACAGACGATCGCTTCCTCAATTGGCTATATGTAGGTTTTAGCCCCAGTAATCTTATGGTTGATTGTATCGAAGTTTTTTTTACCAACTGTGTTCTGAGATAGAACTACTTTCGTCATCGTCTTGTAACTTGAACAGTTTTTTCTACAGTACTTTCTTTGTCGTATACATATGCTATCTGATCACTATAGTTCGAAAACAAACTGTTCCAAATTCAGTGCGAGAATGAACACGCTGAAGACGACAACGCAGAATACACGAGGGTTCTAGAAGAGATCGAGAGGGACGAATGCTATCCGCTGAAGTTAGAGGGAGACAGCCAAGCACAGGACTTCGGCGTTGCTGGCTGCCCCACGTCTAATGTTCAGACGGAGGGCGTAAGAAAAGTTGAGATGGATCCTTCCCATCCTCTATCATCGGACTGCATCGTTGGAGAATATGCCTCACTTCCACCCACTATGCCACCTCGAGAGCCTGTTCCGGAGGTGAGTATTGGTATTCTGGTTCGCTGCAGCATTTCTCTTTTAATTTCATTGGAATTACCATTTTCTGGAGGGTAAGGACTGTATAAAAAGGAATGGATGCATGTCGTATGAGAAGCTTCATACAGTTTTATTATAGGGCTATACTATGAGTGACTATGAGTCAGACCTTGACCTTGACATGATGCCCATCGGTGAAGACGAAGAAACTATGTATGGACGTTTACTGGATGTTCTTGTACGCGACATAAAACTGTTAACTTACGTAGGTTTTTATTCTCTGATTAATCATCTTTCTTACATAGGTAATAAGATGCAAGACAGTTCTTTCTATGTTCAGAACAATGCTGCCCTTGTTGACGAAGTTTCGCGGCTGAACTATGCTATTCTCATTGCGTCAGAGGAACGAAAGTATGTCGAGACTTTTTACTATGGGAAGGGCGCTAAATTTTGGATTTATAGAGTACTGGCAAGGCGATCTTGTCATCATGACAGAAATCGTATACGACGACTTCAAACGGCGAATAAGAGGAAATCAGACGCTCAAAAACGCCAGATGGAGCAGCTAACGCTAGCGGAAACGCAAGAGAACATTGCACAGATCAAGGCAAAGATGGCCAAAACCATTGTCAGCCCTCAGAAGGTGGGCTTTTTCATTCACAATCGAGTAGATGACTTCCAAATGGGAATTCCACGACTTTTCACTTGAGAATAGGCTGCTTAGGTTAAACCTGCACTGCCGCCTTCATGTAGTCGTCCTGCATTAGATGTGGCAGCGATAAAACGTAGCGTTGAGGCAGAACAGCGAGCACTTGAAGAGAGGTTGCCATCGAAGAAGTCTAAACGAAGGGTAGGTTCTCAGTACATAACGGCTCCTTCAGATTCTTTCCAATGTATGTTTTATGTGAGAAATTGTACGTGTGTATGACTCCTTCTTCATAGACTGGAAGCTCAAAGGGGCAGCGGAAAAGAACGGAAGCCCATCGTTCAGAAAAAGGATCAGCTTCTGTGCAGTAAGATGATACCTAGTTTTTGACCGCGGTTGTATCTTCCTCTCATCTTCATTTCAGAAATGTCAATGGAAGCGCATCGAAGCGCTTGAAGTGCGACACTGAACAGCAGGAAGCCAGCGAAGAAATGACTGCTCCGTCGGAAGGTGGTGTGGCTCTGAACGCAGACCTCACTCCAGCTTCGCGACGATCAGTCCGTTCATCTACTGGGGAGCTCTCAGATGAGCAAAATCGTCGACGACGCAGCAGTCGGCAAACATCAGCCTCACTAGAAGGTGCCACAGAAACCGAAGATTCATTACCTGGTACTATGGACATGCCGGAACCTGGATCTGTAAGCTCTGCAAGCGATCAAACCATGAGTGAAACAGCTGGTGTGTAGTCATTTATTTCCCACCTGTCAGTGGTTTACAAAGCACTTAATTTTTAGGGACTAATTTCGAGGCGGTGACACCTGTGGATGAAGGCAGTTCCCCATGTGCTGATACGGAAAAGGACGACGAATCCCAATCTTGGCGTCGACGCTCAGGACGTCCTCCTGCTCGAGCGGCGAGCGCTGCAGCTCAAACCCTCCTGGCCGCGGAGTTGGCAGCCACAGAAGAGTTCCCGACGTATTCTCCCAAGAAGCCGAACCGATCGCGTTCAAACACTAACGAATCCCCTACAGCTCGAGCACAGAGGCAAAAGCGCAGCGTTCCAGCCGTGAATCACCCTACTACGGAGCAGGACGTGGACGAGCCTGCGTTACATCCTCTCGAGAAGGAGCTGGCAGTTGAAATTCATGACGATGCTATGACTGAAGGGGAATCCGCTTATCCGGGCGACTTAGAATTAGATCCGAAAGGCAGTGGTGGTGATGACGAACTCGCATTGGGCGATATGCTAGGAGGCGAAGACTATGGCGCAAGAGGTTCACAGCGATTGCGTCCCATCAGGAGATCCACACGAACGGTGAGTCTGATAGACCATATTCCTTAGGTTTTTTTTTTCAAAGGAAAATACAAATATCGATGTTATCGTATGAGGGAGAGGGAGCAGTCAGGACTAATAATTCNCAAGGGCAAACCCCTTCCCTCTTTCCCCACCCCACCCCCCGTACGACCCCCTTGATAATTCATCGAATGCACGCTTGACCCTGTTAGAAACTATCAGTTTTAGGAATTCCATATCGGTTATATAAAAACCTCGACACCAACTTTTATATGAGATACTGTCTTTGAAAAGCCTCCACTTGATGTTGCTATTGTTCCACCTCATTCGTACTGTCACAAAATACTAACTTTATCGGGAGTATCCATGATAAATTAATGCTATTTCTGATGTGTTCTCTTGGTTCCTTAACCGTTATGATCTTGAAAGCACGAAGTTAAAGAAGAATAAGCTTTTCAGAAACTTCTGATGTCGCTGGTACTCGTGCGTGAGGTGCTCCATTCTACAACTTCTACGCGATACATTTTAATTGCAGGTTATCATCGTTTATGCTTGCCATTATTCATGCCTTGATCCTCATTCATATCTTACCTGTTATCTCTGGTTGCTTTTCTATGATAGTGTTTTTAATTCCGGTGTCTAAGCATCCTTCTTACTTGTTTAGATGTAATTTTTCGTGCATAGGTTGGCAAATAGGTTTGTCGTGTTTCTTCCTTCTCATAATCAGATGAAATTGTGATGGCAGCAGAGAAAGATGTGCGAAATTCAGTATATACCATTCAGCTTCTGGGGCGAAATTGTTTCGAGTTGGGAGCGGTCACCAAATGATTAGTGAGTCAAAGACCGCATAGATTTTGCTGATTAAATTCCTGAATTCCAACTCATAGTTCCTGAATTGTAGTGCCCTTTCTCTTCTGCTTTTAGCAAAGGCACTGAGCAGGTAGTGGAAAGTTTCATTCTTTTGGAACGAGAAAAAAAAACGGCTAGTTTCATTTGTGTGAAAGTAATTTTTTTTCTTCGACAACACCTCTGCCAACCTACATACCATGCTACTGCTCAGAATAGAAGTGCTAAGTATCTTGAGATGGGCCTGCTTATGATATGATGCAATAATTTTATGCTTGTTTATTTCCTGTGTATAAATACTGGTTGGAGAACTTCTCCTGCACTTAACAACTTGGCAGCAAGACTGCGTAAGACAAGTTACTTGAAGAAGTCATCATCGCTGTCTGATGGACTGGTATCCTTCGGTTTCGATGCGGCTGCGAGGTACTGAGACAGCATTCCGGCACTGCTGTGCTGCGTTGTTGTTTGTGTTGGTGCCCTAAATAGATATGAAAATCCTCCCACTGAAACACTTCCATCAGCGGCTTAACGGACTTTGATACTGCGTTGTCGAGAATAGACGTTGTTGGTTTTGTAGGAGCAACGACGTCGTCATCAGTATCACTCGTGATTTGGGTAGCGAAAATGTCCATCATTTTCTTGTATGAGGAAACGGGCTGTGTTGAAGCGCTTTGCGTGGGATTCGCGGCTACACCTGGAAGAATTGTTTTGAAGGATAAATCCTAAGTGAAATTGCTGAGAGTTGAGCCTCAGTAAATGTGGGAAAAGTGGCCTAGCCGAAATTGATTTTTGAGAGCAAAATCGTGAAAAGATGTAAAAGAAAGTCGACAAAATATTGAGTAAAACAGTTTGTATAGGATTGAGTGAAGAATTTGGCTGAAGAGGTGCACGTAAATGTCTTTCGATTTTACATAGCTACTTCATTTATTTTGTTTTATCCTATTTTTAAATGATTCTCGAGGGAGAATTTGATCACAGTTAATCTCACATTAAGTTATCATTCTTTGGACCATGCTTCAATGGAATTTGATGACAGAAATACGGGTTGAAATGGTCCAACTCAGAATCCCAATAACAAGTCGGTTACCCCCCCCCC
>JARK01001563.1:195926-237703 GCA_000688135.1 Ancylostoma ceylanicum
CCCCCCCCCCCCTCCCCGCAAAACAACTTGTAGACAACATTTTAACTAAGTAGCAAGTTGCTATCGACAAGTTTGACGTCATCATGCCTTCCTAAGAAGATTGTCAGCAACCTTTCCTCCCAAGAACAACTTTCCAGCAAGCTTTTTGGTTGCAAAGGCTGTTGGCAATCTTTCGGCCGAACAATTTGTCGACAAGCAGAAGCCAAGACAAGTAGCAGGCCAGTACCCTCGCTCACGTGATATACGATGCAACCACCATGAAGGCAGAGCCAAGTTTCTGACAAGATTTAACAGCCAACAAATTGCTACCAAAAAAAGGGGAAGCACATTGTCAGCAATTTTGTGCGACGAGCAAGTTGTATTATGCAAGAGAGGAAACAAGTTGTCAACAAGCTTTCTAAAACGTGTCGGCAAGGAAAAGCGAGGACAAGTTGTTGGCAAGGTTTGGGAGGGACAACTTGTCAGCACTATAAGGGGAAAAGAAGTTGTCGACAAGATTTGGGGTGAGCAACTTTTAGATGCGGTCAGAAACTTGCTCGCCAAATGCTTGTCAGCAAGTTGTTCTAGGGGCTTTGAGAAGTGTGGCAAATTTTGTGGATCCAGTTATTCGAAAGTGATCTTCGTCTGTGCTAACTGTGAAAGAGATAAGAGATGGGCAGAGATGTAAAGAATAGATTTGAGTGTTTAGAAAACCCAACTTTGCTCTTTCATGGGTAACATTTTGCTGCAAGTGCCTGCTACGGTGCTTTTGCGCATGATTGCCTTTGAGGAAAGAATATCGAGCACACAGAGATTCTCGGTTATTTTCCAGAAGAATTCGCTTATTTCTCGAACGGAATTCGCGTAAAGTCTAGCAGATTACGCCTATTCCTGGAGATTTCCTAGTATTTTTCAAAACGAAATCGGGAAATATTTCGGAAAAAATGAGCGAAATCTGCTCGGAAGCACATGTGCTCTGCTGGAGCTTTTTCACGTGAGTAAATAATGGCAAAAATTGAGTCAAACGTAGCGAAATAATCATGTAGGAATGATCCAAACCTTTCTGCGGAAGATCTACAACCGTTGCTCCACGTTTCTTGTCCTGCGGTAGGCCTGCTACTTCTCGAGGCTGCGGTTCTGATGTGGTAGGATGCTGTGGCTCGGATTCGGCAGGTTTTTTGATGACTTCTTTCGATTCCTCATTGACTGTGACGGGAGCAGGAATGGGTTCGACAGCTGCTGGTTGTTGAGGTGTTATAGAGATAGGTTGTGGAGTTATTTTCAGTGGTTCCATAGTTGTAGGAAGAACGCGGCCAGCTCTCAAATCTAAATCAGAAGGATTAGTATTTTTTGGATTGATCTGGTAAATTTTTATGTGATTCTGTCTTTGAAAATGATTTTCAGCAAGCTGGTATTGATTTTTCTAAGCTGGTGTGCTGGTGATTTTTTGCGATGAACTCCTGGAATGTATCTTAGTAAGGTTGGGGGGCTAGAAAGTGAACGACAGGATTTGACCTGGGCGAGCTTGCATCAGTGAGATTACCCAGGGTAAACATGTCAACGCCACATAGATTTACCCATCGCTAACACGGTAGCCAAAGCAAATATCCTGGATAGTCTCACTGATGCATTGAGGTCCAGAAAGTAAAAATATTAAATCAACTCACTGGAGTGCATCTACGGTTCAGTAGTCATTTACCCTGGGTACCCCCAGTGATGGATGCATACCCAGCTGGATTCTGGAGTAAGAGGGAAGGTACCGCTCTGGGTAATTTCATGAGATACAAACCAGCAATGTACGCCTCGCGTTCCTCCTCGTGCCTCATCGCTGCCATCTTCTCTGCCGTCGGTGTGCCAAGCGGCTCAAATGTCGTCAGAGAAATGTCGCTGAGCCGATTCCGGATCGCCAGCATTGTGTCGTCTTCATTCCCTGCTGAAAATATTGAACCTAAGAGTGTATCCATGAACGAGCTAGCAGCCTTCGCACGACCTTCGAACTCGACCCGTGTCCTGAAGTAGTCCTCAGTAGTGAGGTTGAGTCTCGTTTCCCTCATAATGCTCAGATGACGTGCAATCTCCGTCAGTCGCCGTTTTACGCGGGCGACATCTGACATTAGAAGTGGTCCTCTGAACGTGAATCGCATAGCAACACATACTGCTAATGTTCCCATGCATCAAGGGATTGGATAGCGATTTACCCTCTCGGAATGTCCTGATAGAGTTTGGCCTGTCGAGGGAGCTGCAGTACCCTTGTTCTTCGATCCCATTCCTCGTCCCAGTTGTAGTCAGAAGTGGCGAGCCGATTTACGATGGTGTCGTTTGACGTCTGAATACCGGAATCAACTGGATTTCTCGAGCTCTTCTCAAACTCATAAGAAACTTAAAAACTGCTAAAAATTCAAATCCCTACATGTAGTGCTCTGCCCGCCAGCGAGGAGCTCCATTGTGGATACTTTGACCTGAGGAAGTCGACGAAGGAATCCTAAAATATCTACAAAATTATTTGAGGAAGCCTTTCTCATCTTTTTCTCGCTTGTTTCCATTCTGCTTCTGAAAAAACGGCCCAGTATTTGTGGACGCAGGGTGAGGAGGGAGCGGGGGAGGAGGTGCCCCCCTCGAGTATGGGGCGCCAAATTTTTACAAAACAAATTAAAATCTTGTATTAGTTTATATTTGTTTGTTTATTTTTACTATTATCTTTTAAATAATTTTTATTAACCATTCATTATTATAATTATTATTTTAATAATTTTATCTTCCGTCCGGGCCCCCAAAACGGCGGAGACCCCAATTTTTTTCCCAAGCCCCGGCCACTCCACCCACTTTCTGCGTCCGCCACTGCGGCTCATTGAGTGTAAACATAGATTCCAAGAACTTCCACTGGAGTTTTCTCGAAATTCCAGGATATTTACACACATGTCTTAGCTTTTTTCCCGAAAGTCTACAAAATTCTGCAGTTTTTCTCAGACAATCGTGACATTATTAATCATGAGTGGAACCTGGTCTGCTAATTTTTGTAATTGAGAATCAGTAGAACATTCTAGCTCATTATAATGCCAAGGAATTTTAATTGAACACCAGGAAATCATGAATCGAACAGAAATGTTGGAGCAAGACTTTTGAGCCAGCCTAGCAATAAAGAGTGACAAGCGTCAGCGTATCCTTTTCCCGTTATCCGTTTATTTTACCTACTTATTGTCCATCTCCTTGTCCTTGGCCTTATTCCCAAATAGGGGTCAATGAAGGCTCAATAATTGTAAGCGTGAAAAGCAAAAAAGAACCGAGGTTCTCACAAAAAGGAAAACCCCCAACCTGTTCACCGGAAAGATCTGATGGGCATAGCTGCCTGAGGTAAAAAGTTATTAAGCATGCGTAATTTTGGAACACCTCAGATGAGATGAATAAGGGCACTTTCTTCAAAGAAAAATAGTGAAGATATTTTAGAATGTGGTGGATGCGTTGATAACTCATCTCTGATACCCCCTCGTTTCATAATATCGATTGGAAACAACACAATAGTCCCAAGTACTATGTAGTATTGCACACAACAGCGTGATGTCTCTGCGACAGTTTGGAGACCTAGTAATAGCGAGTCGAAATACCATTAATAATGAATGGGTACCTCCGTGAAACAGTGTGAACCGCTCACTCAGAACCCCCAGAGCAAGTCAGCGGATCTCATCTAAAACGCGCTCGATCCGAAGCTTGTTGTCAACTTGCGCCCGCCCTTTTTTGCCAGCAAGTTGTCTGCCCTAGGCTTGTCGACAAGCTGAACGGCAGCCCTTGCTCTGGGAGTTCCGAGCACTAGTGGAATAATTCATTACCCTCGATGCCTTCGCATTGTTCAGTCTCCTTTCCATAGCAGCGATGCGAGAATCCAGTTCAGCCAGTGCTTGCCTTTCCGCCGGCGACATCGGCACCAACTCGTTGTTAGTTCCGAACCAAGAGTAGAGTTACGTTCAGAATACGAATATCTACAGAGCAAGAAGGTCAAGAATAGGATGGCTTTCAGTATGACGAGGCTTATTAGCACAAGCAATCAGAAACCGCTGCCGAAACCACAATGCACTTGAGCAAATGCTCAGGCTGGCTGCGCAGGTTTCCATAGTGACCGACAACATCGGTGAAGAGCGCGAAAATTGCGGAACCAGAATTCTATGTTGGAAAGAGCTTTTTCTTGAGGTACTGCAACCAGACAGAGCGGCATACTTCTAGTAGTTGTACATATGTATACGGCTGTAGCTACCTGCCCTGGATGCCTCATTAAGATCACATAGCATGAGCATGTGGACGCCGGTGCTAATGATGGGTAAATTTGTGTGGTGTTAACACGTTTACCTTAGACAATCTCAATGATGTATGTGACCTCAGATTTACACATAGTTATGACGCATAAGCTTCGTATTGTACGTAGTTTGCCGCCCTATCCCTCTCTAGTAGTGATATGTATTTGCAGAGCAAGATTGTATTCAATGGTGCTGAATTCAAACTATTTTTCGATTACAAAGTCGCCCTGCAAAGCAGTGGCAGAGCAAAAAATTTTTAAAGAAAAAATCGGCAAAAAAGCGAACTTCTAGGGCAGATTGTCGATTTTGCCACGTGTGGTATGTTCTGATTCTGCTAACATATTTCCCAGCAAAATAGCGATAAAAACAGTTTTTGACAGCTGTACTTGGCGGATTAAAGCACTGCGTACGTAGTTTCGTTGGTTACGATTATGAGACGATAGCGGATAATCCATGCAAGATCAGCGTTTATATTATAAAAGTAGAATAGTGCTGTCATGATAATTGCTTGAATAAGAAAATGTAACTATACAGGGTGCGCCATAAGTTCTTGCACACCATACACAACACCACAGCGGTTGAAT
This sequence comes from Ancylostoma ceylanicum, assembly GCA_000688135.1. Lineage (NCBI taxonomy): Eukaryota > Metazoa > Nematoda > Chromadorea > Rhabditida > Ancylostomatidae > Ancylostoma > Ancylostoma ceylanicum. Next base: position 200,776 of record JARK01001563.1, read on the forward strand.
TCAACATAATGGCATGACCTCTATGGCGAAAATAAGTCAACTTAATAGCAACCCAAATCACCTATCAGAACAGGAATATGTCGCCACTTGCTTCCGTAGTAACTCAAACTTGAGAGAAAAGTGAGCTGCTCGCGGCACGGTTTGGAGCGCGGTCACACTGTCTCCTAGAGCGGAAGGCACTACTCTGAGCAAATCAAAACGTTTCCCACTAAATCATTGGAGTAGACGGAGAAGACATCGAGGAATCCACCGGATGTACTGGGATCCCATCTTCCCTTCCTTGCTGAAATTTCAGAAACTTTCTAAGAAAAGGGCGTGTACGGGCAATTTTTTCAGATTTTATGAACCACAACATCAAAGTTACTCTGGATTTCACTCGCAGAGTATTTTTGGAGAGAAGACACCTTGCTGCTTCCAACTCAAGTTGAACAGCGCAAAGATAACGCTTCTGTAAAGCCTAGAATCTGCTCTGTGCCATATGCGCTTCCTGGAATGCTGCACGACCGAAATCCCGTGCTTAGAACGAACTCCTCTATAACGCCAATCCGATTCTGATGGATTGCCGTACTCAACTGTGTTATAGAGCGAATCAAGTGCTATATCATACATAAGTTTGGACTCGTAGCATAAAGCTGAGGTAAAGCTTTGAGAGGTTTTATACCAGATACACCCGCGCGCCACGAGGTGCTCTCTCCTCTTCCAACTTTAAGTTATTACAAAAGCAAATAGAGACGTATCCCTGATCTGATAGGTGTTCTGAGTTGCTATTGAGTTGGCTCAGTACCGCCATAGAGGTCATGCCATTACGTTGAATCCACCCGCTGTAGCATACTAAATATGCTGTGCAAGAACTTATGGCGCACCCTGTATATTCTGAGAGTCACAACTGGCCCATTCCTCAGTCTAGCAATGAGCTTTTACACCCCTTGTATAGCTTTTTCAGTCTAATTCCACAATCTCATCCGATCCTTGATTGCTTCTGTGTGATGCAATACAAAATTTCTTGCAAGCAATTTTGGTAAAAGTTGACCATCACGGAAAGCATGCACGACCACCTGCTCCAAAACGGAGGCCTCCTACAGAACCCCGCCTTAATTAAATAATAGTACTTCGGATCTTTTTCTATTCAGTAGTGTGGAAAGCAGGGTAAAGCGTGGATCAACTGTAGAAAACTTATTGAGCAAAGGTTTTTTCTATTTCTTGTGTGAATCCCAATTTAGTGTTGCACTTTTTTGGTGTTATTTTTTTGAATTCTTTCAACTTCTCTTCTTGCAATTGAAGGTGGGGGAGGGTAGGGAAGGAACGGGAGCAGGGGAACTACCAACTGGGATCTTTGTCAAAAGAATGTTCGAACGGTCACTACATAGAAAATGAAAAGAATATTAATTCTCAATTCAACTTATGTGTGGAAAAAAATCAAGAAAAAAGTTATCAAAAAGAAACTGCANCCCCCCCCCCCCCCCCTTTATTCCGCCCCAACCATTTTTCTCCACCCATGCAGCCGCTACAGCCACAGGGTGCGGCTCATGCTTTCGGGCAGAAACATTCCTTTATATCTCATGTAAAAACGATCTAAACGAAAGGATTTTTTCTATCGCATCAGCGTGAATAAGGTCATATTGATCAATTTTGAGGTCCTGACATGCCATCGAACACCCTCTTGAATCTTCCGAAATTCCCACCATGTATTTAATGGTGATTTCCAAAGAGAAATGGATCAACGAGAAAGATAGAGGAAATATTTAGGCTTTGGGTAGAGTACACTTGACCGTTATACCTTTTTTCCCCAAGAATTCGGGGAAAGTTCTCTGCTCACGCTCGAAAGTTGTTTTTTTCTGCATAAACTGGCGTTTCCGCTTCCTTAATTTCATGGAAATTAGGAACATGGAGGAGCTGTGGTGGGAGACCCTAACACGACAACTGAGTCTTGCAGCCTTTTATGAAGCAGGAATGTCAGACCAAAATGTCGTGTCTGGGAACGTTAACCACACCCCCGTAGGATCTAGTGGAGTCTATCACGGAATCACTTAGAAATATGCTCTTACTACATGTCTGCTACTGCTACTGCTTTTTTTGTGAAGATTATTCACCTTCTTCGAGCATGTATTCTTCTTCATTGCCTTATCCGATTGTTCATTGGAGTGAAGTGCTCAAGCAGAAAAAAGACGTTTGTGGATCACAGCACTATGATCCGCTACGAATCGCCTAGCCCCTTGGACGGGTCGGATTTCTGTAGGAGGATCATGAACTGATGCATGTGGAAATAATGAGTAGTGAATTTTTGGCAGATAGAATAAAAAGCGGTTATTTTCCTTGTGGCGCTTGCTGCTTGAGTATAACTTTCGGAATTGAGTGTGAAAAAGGTGAAAATATATAATTCACTCTAACATCATAATTCGTTAGTTGTCTAGACCTGTCTAAATTCACCGGAAAGTTAAGCGAGGACAGCCGGGTGCCTAAAAATTCCTTTCTCTACATTGAGTCCAGCCCAATCTCCTAGGAAGCTACAGGTGTAGAACTATTACGCTGACCCGAAAGTCTTGCATCAACATTTATTTTTCGGTCCAGAATTTCTTGGACTTGGATTGAAATTCTTTGGCAATAGGATGTGGTAGATGTCCTACTACTTCTCAACTATAAGAATTGGCAGACTAGGCTCGATTCATGAGCAGTAATGTTATAGGTGTTTTTGAAAAAGCGTAGCATTCCGCGCAAAACCTTCAGATCAACCACAAATCATGGTCAAAAGAAGAAAAGTCATAAACTACTTGGTGGCTCAAAATTAGGATATCACCATACAAGCTTTTGCTTCATTGATTTATTGGGGCTTGCTTCTCCTTCCTCGAAATAATTTTTTGTTTATTTGTCGGCTCTATTTCATCACCTTCAGTATTTACACATGACACGAGAAATTTCTAAATATTATAGTTCTACATACTGGAGCTAACGCTCATTCTTAAAAGAATTAAGTCTTGGCGCGCTGCTCAAATCGTTTGTACAAAAAATCGACTGACATAGCAGCTTGAGTGCACAAAGTGTTGAGTACAAATCCTTATGGAACTGGATGTGAAAAGTCCAATACACCCCACAGGAAGACTGAAAACCTCAATGATGCCGGCAATCAACCCTTAAGAAACCCCGAATTTTGAGCCACTGAGTCGTGCTAGGTTTCCGAGACAGTGGTTTCATCAGAATCTCATATAAATGCTAATCCGTAGAACTGCACACAACACACTCACTTGGCTAGGTGTGAATTTCACGGCATCACTGGCTTGCCGCTGTCAATGAAATCATTAGACATCTCAGCAGCAGATGCATGATATTTCGGAATTCAATACTTGTTTTCTTTGTTGTTCAATAGTCAATAAGAATTCCATACAGCAGTTTCAAACAAAGATGAAATGCGTTTTCAGTGATAATTTCTGTGACCATAACTATATTTTCCCAGTTATTTTATAAATAAGCAGGTCCTCGATTCTGGGGGAATTCTTAGGCTTCAAGGTGCACTGACAGAGCGCTGATAATCTCGAGAACTGTCCCCCACCCACTTCAGTAACAACCTCAAAGAACAGGAAGCGACTTCATGCGATGTAGCTTGAAGTGTTCGGTTTTTCCTTGCATCAGTCTGCTGATTGGCGGGTCGACGCCCAAATCGGCTATCCTTGCAGATCCGGATCTCCTCGGACAGCAGCACAGCGACCCCGGCTCCGTCTCGGGTGATCTACCCGACCACCCAGGTGGCCGGCTGGCAGCATCGACGGGGTGGTCGTGCGGTGGGCGACGATCGATCGATGAGCGGATGGCATCGAGCGGAGAGAGCACGGGAATCGAGGAACGGCCAGAGAGGCGTGCGGCTGCGATGGGCGCAGCAAGCCAATCGATCGATAGTCGACAATTGCGAGTTGCCTTTCTTCTGTCGGCACACTCCTCGATTTCCCCTCCGGAGCACCCGTCCGTAGCGTCCTGCCGGGTCCAGCACTGCGCCAGGGCCACGATCCAAGCCCGTCTGTTCATCTCCCGCGTCGTCGCTGAGCAGGGGAAGAGCCGCGAAGTCGCCGCCGCCGTCGCAAGATGAGCAACAACCTGAAGGTGAAGGTGGACGAGCGGCTCGACATCGCTCGTCTCGTCGAGCAGCACAAGGCCGTGCTATTCAACGCCGAACTCTCAGGTATGACTTTGAATCCATTCCCTTCGTGGAGATCAAGTTCACAATGCCCTCATACCCGATGTCCCCATTTGGGGATAAATCGGAGAACAGAACTCACATGGTGAGACCCTGTCCAATTAAGGAAAAAAGCAAGACGGTGGAATCAACGCGACTTCCACCGCTCCGTGACGTCCGAACGCGCGCGACGCGTGACGTCATTCGCACGCGCTGGCGCCACCTCGTAAAAATTTCGTACTGCGTTCGGTCGTTTCATGTGACGCAGGGAAATACCTGACGCTCGTGCCGAATACTCTCGGATTACGCACGAGTGAAGAGTCGCCTCAGCCTCTGGCACTGAGAACTCGTACTTAGTTGTCGTAATTTGGCGTGTTTCTGGTGCGCTACAACAGCGAACGCAGAGACTTGCGTACAGTAGCGAAAAAGATCTCTGGGGGGACTCGTGAAAGCACCAGGGAAAGAGTTTGGGCTCCTCTCTTATACAGTGGACGAGTTTGTCGAGCAATATGTTGCATATCCTGCCATCCTTACCATTACTTGCCACTGTTATCTAAGCGAATAGCTCTGACAAAATATAGCTATGCTTGCCAGGAAAACTCGTCCAAATTAGAAGAGCGGATAAGACACAACTAGCCCGGAGTTCATAAGAGTTCATATAAGTCCCAGCGCAGGTTACCTAGTGTGGATGAGCTCCCGAATGAAAACTGGAACTTTTTCCACTACGTCTGATCCAAAAAAATGTAGGTAAATAATGGATGGATTGTGAGTACCAAATATTATCCGAGACACTCGTAATCTGGATGAGAGAGATTGCGTGGGAGCGTCTATAAGTCAACTAATTACAGGGTGGTCCAAAAATATGGAGACACGCCAAACGATTCATATCTCACGTTAGGAAGAAAGTTGGCAGCTCAGTTTCCAATACAGTATTTTTCACTCACTATTCAATAAAATCTAGTATCACATCTCATGAATTCTCCTACCACCGGCGAGAAAAGATGTGAAGAATTCGAAATAGTCACTTGCTGTGGCGCGCACGGGCCTTCCTCCCAGATAACTCCACACTTCTAGAAGCCCTTGCTCCGAGGATTAAGCAAGTTTATGATAGTAAAATCAATTTTTGTTCTTCAATGAACATCAATACGAGGAATTTGCACGAATGAATTCTAAAAAGTGTAGTTACGAGAAAGCGGACGTGACTTGCTGTGCAAAAATGGGTAAAAATGTCTGTTAGGGTTGTTCCCGATTCTTTTTTCCGGTGGTTAGATAGGGAAGTGGAACTTATTAAGCCTACAAGCCTCCATTCTTGAAATTCTAGAGGGTGCTTCCCTCATCATACGATTACTGATGGTGATTCCATCTGATAAGCACGCTCGAACCGTGTCGTATATTAGCCTATTCGCACAAAATCTTTGATCTCATTACCACGGTAAGTAGTCTTCCGCAATCACTTTGATGTTTTTCTGTTACCCAAGTTCTGTACTCTTAGATGTACCTGTCAGTGATCCCCTAGCAACTCTTTACAGGTTGGCATTAGATGCGCGCTTAGACTACACAAAAATTTCATTAGGTGGTGGAAAAAAATCTTGACTGACAGCCTAGCTGCTCCTAAAATTCGTAGTGCTATGTACTGTTTTGGAAAAAGCTGTGCGAATGAACAGATGAACAGCGAAAGAACGGATGCAAAACGCCAAAACTCGAGGTAAGTCGAGAAACGCGCATCGCACTGTTGTCTCCATATTTTTGGACCACCCTGTATAATGATGACAAATAATTTTGAAAATGGCTGGCCCTGGACAATCAGGAAAGAGAGGTGAAATTTAAAGCTGAGAATGAGCCCGATCAAAGCAACGAATCCGAAGTCGTTGAGGAGGAATAAATAGGGAAGGGTAGGTAGAGGAATATGTAGATATTGTTTTGTACGGTTTTCCGGTCCAGGATTCCTTGGTCTTGATTTGGAATTCTTTAGCAATAGAATATGATGAAGTGTTCTACTACTTCTCAACTGTAAAAGTTGGCAGAATAGGTATCGTCCATAAACAAAGTGTTATGATTGTCCGAAAAAATGTAATATTTGGTGCAAAACTTCAGTCAAAGTAGTAGAATCATCTTCATAATCATTAGGACCTGAGGTCACGACTTCTTAACTAGTGTCTAAGTGTAGTGTAATTAACTGATTCTGGATCTATTTAGTTGTTTCCGACACATCTTGTTGTGAATTCGGAATAATTCCACTAGAAAAGGAGGTCGCGCAAATGTTATCTCTAAGAAGTGCCTGCCTACTTGAAATTTTATCAATATGTACATATGTTTCTGATGGAGAACTCACCTGCCTCCAGAATCAGGGGCAATGGCTATTCACTCTATCGGAGATTCTGAGGTACAATTGTTCATTCCTGGAACATTCTTCCGACTGAATTGCCAAGAAGTAGTCTTCATTTTTGGTCTTTTCCTCCCTATCCGGATTCCTCACTCAGAATAGTTTTTTTTTTCGTATCATCACTACTATAAAACTCTTTTTGCCTGGCTCCTTGCTATCTCCAGTGTTCTGAAGGATTTGGTGATGTTGTTGCTGCTGAGATGCCACCCATTATGAACAGTACTTTTCATTTTAAATGGCACAACATTCTTAGCTATTCTTATATTCTTTCATCTTTTCTCTGTGTTTTCCTACCTTTTGGTCGTTAAAATCAATTTTTGTCGTTCCTGCGGAGCACTTCTGCGCGACTTGACTCCCCTACATATGACAGCTCGAATTCCTCATGGTTGCTTTTAATCCATCACATCTGCGAAAAATGCCTATTTCCGAGAATTTTCCTCTGGAAGATTCTGCTTCTTTCCCCATTCGCAGACTGTTCTGCGGTGCTAAATTTTATGAATAATTACTTGGTTTTTTCCGTTTTGCTGAAGTTCATTATTCCTCCGCCTGTTCTGTTCGCCAGCTGATTTTTAACGTTCTCAAATACCTTCTGAGTACCTGCTCTTTTTGTGAATGAAAGTGCAGGCAGTTGATACTGTTTGTATTTTGCAGAACTCCTTCGCTCTCCCAATCTCCCAAAGATTAAAATTTCGGAAAATTTTTAAAAATGGAGAGAAATGGAAATAAAAATTTGATCGGATCAACAGCGCCTGAACGAAAGTGTTCTTTGCCGCACAGCAGTTCCGGATATGTGGACGGGTTGCCTATGTATTACCATTCACATGGCTTTATGAAGCATCAGCTGGGAACAGCGAATAATGTAGGCAAATAACAAGGGCGACCACATCCGTTACTATTTTATCTACATAAAAGTGTAGGAGATTCAAGTCGGAAGTGAAAATCTACTGTTGGTGGGAAAGTTCGCTCTTGTTGGGGTGTTTCCTACTGAACAAAAAGAACTCGATGAAGAAAGCAACACCACTAGTAGCACTTAAGTGCATGTTCAGGGCTCTTGTAACTTCATCTGGTTTTAATTTGGTGTTGGTGAGGCATCATTTTTTTCATTTTTTGGAAAATACATCCCACTATTCATATCTCAAGAGGTTCTTGCTCTGCGTGCGCATGAATAGTTCATTCTCCTAGTTCAGAGATCCGTTAAAAGAAAATTAAAGCCGAATATGCTTTCCTCTCTATTCGTAATCAAGCATGCACCGCTTGTATAGTATGTGTTATAGAATGGGATAAATGTTATAGTAAAATATTTCTGAATTTTTCAAGCGTGTTGAGTTCCTTTCCATTTTACTGCTGTTTTTGGCCTTCTATGGCCTTCTATTTCGATCTTTACGTCATCTCAGATTTTGATCATAGAGAAGAAACTCTCAGAAAATATAGGGAGGAAATACATGAAGATTTCTTTCAAAATGTCGCGAGATACGATTCCTTTGTGAGAATATACTTTTATTAGGAAAACTTATTCAATTTCCTGCGAAACAATGAGAAATTTTGGTCGGAGATTATATGTAAAGAATTCCGAATTTTCTGTTTCCCGTCTAAAGTCTTCCGTTTCAGGACCATTTTTGGTCTTTCGTTTCACGCTTTAATCTTTCAGTTAACCTTTTAACTTCTCATATTACATAATTCTGCAAGGATCATTACTTTAATAACAAAGTGTGAGATTGTTCACACATTGCGTTGATGATAGGGTAGAACACCAATTTATTTAATATGATGCTGTAGACTGTTCACCTCCTGGGTTTTTCCGTTGTTCGACTTTAGTCTTTCCTAAGGAGCACCTTTGGATTTTGTCGAAAAAAAAATCGGGAAATAAATGAAGATGAACTTTTATTTAATTGAGTAGTTTTCAGAAGAGCAGAAAACGGAGACTTGGTCCCGCATCTTGGCGGAGTGCGCTACTAGAGGACACCATTGGGTGAAGGGCAAAGATGTGACGTATCTGAAAAAATCGAAGTGGCCCGGGATCAAGAGGGATGCCATCGTGAGTTTATATATGCACTAGTAGCAGGATGTTTATAATTATTTTATCTGGATTCCAAAACAATCTTCTGCTATTATTAGCTTCTGTAAGGTGCTTTGTTGAAGTTCTAGAAGTTTAGGCTTTGTAGGATTTCCCTTGAAACTATGGCCAAGTTGCCATATCAAGATATGTGTTAAAGGCATTCAAAACATAGTCTCTATTGCTTTCAGGAGCATTATCAAGCTGACTTGAAGAGTGACGTATCACACAGGAAGAAGCTGACCGAAGCGGATGTGATTGTTCTAAGGGCGATCAGCTTCGACACTGAAAACTTGGGTGAGCGCAGTTTCGGACTTTCCTTCTTTTTTGGTAGGAAATCATTGAGCGTAAGGATCCCCTGCTTAAAAGCTCACAAGAGGCCTCAAACAGGAAACCACACTGCCCGCCTATCCCTAACCCTCTACCAACCTATTTTGCGAGAGTTAGCTTTTCTTCGGTTAGAATTCATGAATCTCCAAAGCTGCCCTTTCTGGCTTGAAAATTAAAAACCTAAAGATTAATATTGATGTGAAGATCCATGTTTCATCAATGAATTTTTAAATTTATTTGCAGGATCGCTTGCCGACAAGGAGGCACAAGCACCTCCAGCGGCGGGTTCTGAGCGGCATGAAGGTGATGTTACCCAGCCGGTGACGGTCGAGGTGAAAGCCGGGGAGCCACTGGATTTGTTGGCTTGCGGCATGCAGATCAATGAAGGTGAGCTATCATAGATGTTTGAGAGGGACAAAAATCCAAATTGTCCTTCTTTTCTGCACCTCGGCCAGCACATGTTCGATTTTGGCACAGAAATAAATCGAGTTAAGTTTCGAATGGCCAGAGTTTCGAGTCATTGGAAACGCTGACTACTAAAAAAACCTTAAATCTATTTGAGCGACAATCAGATCCCGCATACATCATTGTGATTACCCAGGGTAGAAGTTTTGACCCTAGCGTCAGAGATGGGTAAACTTTAAGGATGTTCACACGTTTACCCTGGGTGACCTTAGTGATGCGTGCGGTCTCAGAAAGAAATGTGATCCGATAAAGTCTCTACAAATCTTGGGCCATGTACCGTTCTGTCGAGACTTTGTTGAATTTTTTACGAAGTCGATCTGTCGGCAAAATTTTCGAGGCTTACTCTGATTCTCTCTCTCATTCATTTCTAGGTTTTTACACTCGATTTTTTACTGTCACTAATTTGGCCATCTCTGTACTACCTATGAATAAGGTCAATGTTTGCTTACAAAAATGAATTTAAAAGAAGCAGGACCCGACCATATCCGAGGAAATGCTCATTTTCTCTACCACATTGTCTCCGTATCTTCCGTGTTGCTGAAACTATAGTGGTTGGTCTAGGTGGAACAATGCAGAAATGCACACTACCGTTGCCGGGGCTCAAAATTCAGACTAGAAAGGGCTTGGACAATAGATGTAATAATGGAAACTAAAAAAGACAGTAGATAGAAGCATAGAATCTGGAAAGGGGTGATAAATAGCAACGCCTCCATTAGCAAGGGCGTGAATGCGTTTACCCTGTTGATCGCAATGATGCATCTAGGCCCCGAACAAAATTGTGTACGTTGCTGCGATCGAAAAATTTGGAATACCATTGTCAATACCTTGTTCTTACACAGCAAAACTCTATTCTCTGTATTTTTTGTGGACTGAAAATTGTGTCTACTTCTGCTCTGGGCTCGAGTGCACCATTGGAGGGATGGGTAATCTCATCTACATCGGTATGATTACTCAAGGATAGCAGCTGGATATTGACAGCGCCACATATGGGTAAGACATGTTGTTGGATGCCAGGTGAAGGGTAAATCTGGGTACATTAACACGTTTACCATGGGTAATTCCGATTTTGCATCCGGGCTCTGGAAACCCTTGTCACTAGTCGACCATTTCATTTGGATTTGCCCAGAATGCAGTTTTCGCCTCTATCACGCCTACGGTTAGCCTTAAAATTACGTCCGAGAGATTGAAAAAAATTAAGAAAACTTGATTATTGCAGAGTTTCTTTCAGTGGTAGTGTTTTTTTTTCTGAAATTTATTATTTCTAATTTGAAAATTCCAGAACCGGACAAGTTTAACAATGGGTTACTGGTCGATTTATTCTCTAAGAACCAGCATGGACCACGAAAAGTATCCATTCCTCCACCACCCGTTGAACAGGTGAGGTTAATCGTTTGAATACTAGTATTATAGTGAATGCTTGTTTGCCTGGGAAGGTTGAGCCATCCAGGACCTGGAAGCATAATTGAGATTACCTAGGGTAAAAGTGTAGATGCCTGCGTTGATGATGGTTAAACCTATGGGCTATCAACACGCTTACCCAGGGTAACCACAGTGATGGATGCGGCCCCTGGAGTCGAGTACGGGTTTAGCCTTCTGCTGAACCGTATTAATTGCCGGAATGTGTATTATACGCAAGAAAGCACTAACATTTTCCCTCAGAATACTTTCTTTCGCCATTTCCTCGTACGGAACCTGTCACGAATAACCAAACTGCTGTTCTTGGCTATTTTACCCGTCCGAATTCGCTGTGGCCGTAGCTGTCACATCGACTATTCACTCTGTGTCAAATCTGATGCAGTTGACTCACCCGAATACCTGAAACAGGTTGTAGCTGTCTGCACTTTCGTTGGTAGCTCTCCGTTATTGTACCAGTGACATAATTATTGTGGAAACTACTGGTAAAAAAAAAGAAACAAACGAGGATTTCATTATTCTACACGCTCTGTTAGGCAGTGGTTGAGGAATATTCGAATTTGATGGAAAACTCCAGGTTCTTTCAGAAAGAGCACTTACTCCGCCTCAAGAAGCACCTGAGCAGTAAAATTCCTTTTGAAGATTTGGTGGATTCCATAGAAAAAAATCACACAACAACCCACTTTTTCTCCAAAAAAAGGGGTTTCGAGGCTACCTGCTCTGAACCTTTAAAATCACTCCTGGAAAACCGGGTTTTAGCTATAAGATACAGTGAAGCATTCTTCGTTCGAAAAAAGAAAAAAGCTGGGTGATGCTTGGATTATTGCGGGTGAAATGAGTGAGCAAGCGTTGCACAATGACCTATTCCCCCCCCCCCCCCCCCTCGCTCTTGTAGATCGCTCCGACGTAATAGAGGTAGGGATAACCTAGCAACTGATAGAGCCGATATCTCTCCTGGGGCCGTAGAAGAGATCCTTGGGATCTATTTTTACGCGGGGCTCGAAATTATCACAATATGGCTTTCCTGGTTTTATTGGGAGTCCTGGGGGTGGATTATGGAGCTCATCTGTTGGAGGTGACTATGAACAACCTCGCTTGCCCCTGCTACTAAATTGAACACAAGATTAGGTGACCTGGCTGTAACTGTAAACAATGCAGTTTGGCTATGATCTAGGGCCGGCATGCATTTTTGAGATTATCCAGGGCAACCGCGCTGACGCCCATGTCGGTGATGGGTAAATTTGGGGTGTTGACACGTTTACCGTGGGTAATCCTAGTGGCGCATACCAGGCCAGGCCAGGTGGTTGAAGGAAAATTGTTGATTTCCTACTCTGCGTTGTTGATGATATTAAGTTAAAAGCTGCAAAAAATTACCTCCAGTTTTTTTTTTCATCCTGAGATTTTGACCTTTTCAGGAGCACCGGTACTCGAAACGGCAGCGTATTGACGACGATGGCCCGATAGACCACGATCTCATGGCCGCCTTAGGATTCGGAAAGAATCGGCAGCGAAGTGAGTCCCAATTTGCTATATTTGAGGGTTAAGCCGAGCGGAACAGGAAGTATGGTGGAAAATTATGAAGTACTGTTTAGAGTGGCAGGTTTTCGAAGTCAGTTTACAGCATACTTCTTTGCTTTTGGCGTCTAAGTTCCAAGATTCCTCATCTTTTTGTTTGGCTCATTCCAGACAATGTGGACTCATGCGACCGCGGACAACGGAAATCTATTGAGAACGATGTCGGCCGCTCAGAACACGTACCCACGATCGGAGATGTAAGCTCCTGCTTTTTTGTTTGCTGCATCCTTAAACCTTTTGGGCATTAGTCATAGGGCTAAGTACTACTAAATTTGGAGTTTTTTAGTACCTGCGTTCCGTAACCACACTTCCGCCTCCACCAAAGGAGCAAGAAGTCGTTACTCTGCGTCCAGCGAGTCCTGTCGAGAGGAAGCCTTTTGCAGATCCACTGAAGTGTATGGTGCCTATACACAAAGGTTAGTTGACATAAGTTAATAATTTTTGGAAAAAAATACTGGTAAAACATTTTTGCATCACAGAATATCGTCTGTCTGATGTGCTGCGCCGCATGACCCACGCGGTGCGGCAGACCAATTGGGTGCTGTGATTGTTGGGCTTTGTCGGTTTGATGTTTTGCTGATGTTTTCACCCAAGCATTCCGGATGGAGATAGGACACAAAGAAAACGATGGAAATACCATCCGACAGCACCAGCGTCCGGTAGGTCTGCCGCGTCGCGTTGGTGGTGCGGCGCGGCACACCAGACGGGCGGTATTCTGTGATGTAAGAGTGACTTACATGCACTATATATTCTAATAAGCTCGGAACCCTCTCGCACACGTGCTACACCTATTTGAACAGGTCAGAGCATGAAGCGGAAGCATCGGCGGGAAATAAGAACTGTGATAACTTGAACGTGTGGACGCGCAGACAGTCAGAGTGCCGCGTCGCGTGTAGTGGAGCGCGTGCCATGGGGCTCGAACAATGGAATCCCCTGCACATATTGTCTGCTTTAGGTAATTCTGAAAATTTCAGCCGTCGTCAGCGCTGGTTCTGTGTCTGCTTCTGTTTCTCCGAAGGACAACAGTCGTGACGTGAAATTTTTGCAGAAAAGAGCTTACGAGGCGCAGATTGCTAGAGTAAGTGCAGTCTTGTCTGTCTCCGACTCCAGCTCAACCGCAATAATTTTAAATTTCAGGAAGAAGCCATGACGAAGTATTACCAGCTGAAGATGAAGAAGCTCGAGCTAGAGATTGAGCAATTACAGCGGAATAATACTACTTAAGAGTGAGAGGGATTTAAGAGGTCTCTATGCACCTCCTGCCTTAATCCTTTCGCTAACCGTTATTACGCTGCCTCAGGTCCGTTGATCTCCGCATGTAGTGCACTTGTTAAAAGCTTTTGTTCACGGGTACATTGTAGTGTTTGGTTTTAGTCCATGCGTCCGGTTTGATCATGAATAGTTTTTTCTTGTTGTTCACGTTTTGGAATTGGTTATGAAATTTCGCTATTCGCAATAAATTTCAAGAGAATTGATGTTCCTTATACAGCACTGCCACAAAAAAATTTGTGTTATGCATTACTATGGCATAAAAATATGGGGGGTTGTCTATCTCTTGACATAACTGGAAGTACTGCTAATCATAAAAGTACTGTTAATCATAATGTGCTCTCAAAAAAAAATCAATAGAAGGTAGCGGGCAAAATAATATCCTCTCAAACTATCGGATCTTCACACGAGAACAAGACGGCTTCCCAAACAAACAACAGCAGAACGAGGTCTACAGGCATGTAAACACAGAGAAAAAAGTGCTTTGAAATTTTCGCATCAGGAACACATATAATTACCGGGTGAATACATACATGTAATCATCCCTATGATCGGGATTTCCGCATCAGAACAGCGGAAAAACTGGTACTCCGTAGATCAAACGAGAAAGTCGTTTTCAGCAAAAGCTGGTGAAATACTTGTTCTTGACGGTCCATTGTGAATTTTTGGATTACATTCCTCGTTTTCAATATTTTTGCTCATTTCATTCTTTATCGCAAAATAAAAGTTTGCAAACAATTAATTTTCCAGTATGGTGGTGATGTCAAGCCAGATTGCGGACTTTTTCATCACTGAATGCTTACCTACAGGTTGTTTAGGCCAAATTCTTGCCGGCAACTTTTTCTAGACGTTCTCAGGATATGAATTGTCTAACCCTTCCAGGCCCTGAAGAAAGCAATTCAGGCGGAATGTTTTTTTGCAGGTAAAAAATGAAGAAATTTAACAGTACCGTTCGGCAAATGGATTTATAGGAATTTGAAACATGCGGAGATAACATGCGGTGACAGTCTCGCATAGAGTTTTAGGGTAGATCTCACTTACCAAATATGGACGGAATGCCTCCACCTTCATATATACGAATATTATATATGGTAATTAGGAAAACACACAGAAATACGTCCCTGCTCGAGTTCTTACTTGTAGCATTTTTAATTTGCTTCTGTTATTGTTGGAAATAGGCCAGTTTTTTTATTGATAAACTTTTTTGGGTCTCGGTTAGTTTTTGGGTTTGGGTAGGTTTCACTGTGCTGTTCCGATGAGCGGTCGACCTATCGTGTCCTAGCGGACCCTATCAATAAGGGTGGAAAATTGCGACCCAATACGGCGTGGGCCACCGTGGGTTGTAGGCACACTCCTCCAGCGGGTCGCACACATTCTAGCCTACGTTTGTTGTTGCTTCAACCTTAAGCGTTATTTATAGTGCGTCGGAGTCCGATTCGGTCGGATAAGAAATGATACGTATCGATCCTCATCGGTCGGATTCCGACGAGGATCGATACTCATCTTTTGTTATCCGACCAAATCGGACTCCGACGCACTATACATAACGCTTTAGCTGCAGGCCGAAAGGCTGATTTCAACGGTTCTGTGAAGAAGGTAAAGCTTGATGTTGTGAGGATTTGAGGCACACGCGATATGGAAGGAATGATTTCTTCATCACTAGAAATCCGTTCTCCCAGAGCGACGAAGATAGCTCGACGACAGAGAATAGAAGAAAACTAGAGCATAGCATATCAAAGTTGATGGCAAGGATGTACGGAGATGTTAGCAAGCCGCTAGCCTCTTCGCAAATATAGTACAATATCAACCGTACATACCATTCCGATGTAGAGGATTAATAAAGAATAAAGAATAAAGGATAAAAAGTTTTTTTTGGACACCCTACTTAGTATTATAAATAGGGAAGTGGGAACATGAGCACAATTTTTTTCTAAAATGTCCCTAGTATCCTCTTTTTCGAGGCCTAGAAATAGCCAGAACAGTATACTGGATGACTGAAAAGTATTGGCGCGCGCAAAAACGCTATATTCTCGAAAGCAAACGGTCAGGGATGACCTTTTTGCCCCATTGAAACAGAGATGTTCCAAATAACACTATATAAGCGAATTACCCGAAATGTTTACAAATGCTTCCCACACAAGCTTCAAAGGGGCGATCGCGAAAACGGAGATGCGCCGCAGGTTACCCTGACCTGATTAGTCCCTGTCTCTGTAGGTTCTTACTCCAAAATTGGAGATTTTTTTTGCTTGATGAATTTTTTTCGAACTAGCCCTAAGCAGAGAAATTGAGCTGGCCACGATCCAAACTCTCCCAAGGCTTTTACTGCCCTGTTGGAAGATAGTATCAAAGTTATTTTGCTTATATTTATGAGACCAAAATCTTATAAAATCTTAACCAACGTTTCGTCTCGGCACACATCAGCTTCAGATAAATATCAAGTTTGAAAAAACGCGCCAATACTTCTCAGCCACCCTGTAGAACAGGAAGGAGTAGTTCCATGTCAAGGGGGTGGGAGGCAGACTGGAGAGAAATGGTGAAGAAAAGAATGATTTCCCAAAAGGATTGACTTGAGCCTGTGTGCATCACTGGGATTACCCAGGGTGAACAGCAACACACAAATTTACTCACAGTTGACAACACACAAATTTACCCATGAGTAACATCATTGAAATTACCCTGAGTAAACGTATTGACGTCCTTTTTAAAGATGTATAAATTAGGGGGTGCTAACACGTTCACCGTGAGTAATCTCAATGTCTTTGTTTGGTAAGAATGATAGAGATAGAGCTATTCAAAGTATTTTTACATTTAAGTGGTGGAAACTAATTGTTAAGAAATAATAGGGAACTAGTTCTGAATCGCAATTGCACAGTTTACAAGAATTCTTCCACGAGGATGAAAGGACAAACGGCCAGGGATTCCATGCTACTCCTAGGAATTCCCCTTAGATGGTAAGAACAAAAATTTCGAAAGCTGGCGACCAGCTCTATTCTCTTTCGGGGAAGGCATACCGTAAGCAATGATCTCTTTATGCAGACAGTATAATAGCGCGGACGTTTTGAAATTGTTTTCGTAGCATCATCGAATCGCTCTTTTATGGACGAGTTTAACGCGCAGATTTTGACGCATTGCCTAATTTACAACCGTTTTATTGTATGTTGCATGTGGCAGGGCGGCATCCTTTCATCTTGAACTGAGAAGTCTTCGGAGCAGGATGAAACTCGTCCGGAGCAGAGCTTCGAAGCCGCTGGCGGTCAGCGTTTTCCTAAAAGGAAAGGACATGATTTCCTTTGAATTCCTTTTGCCTTGGCTGCTTTGAGTCATTATGCATCCCATGATGACTTCCGGTAAACCTCTAGGAAGAAGGTGTAGAAGACTTAGTACTGACCCTACTTCCCACTGTTCCTACTGTCCCTACCCCCCCCCCCTTCGCTCCCCGCCTTCCAGACCTCATCCAGGAGTACAAACTCTCCACTCATCACTCAGTCAATCTCTGCTTCTCTCTCCTCCGTCTACCCAGTCCTCTCTTCGCAACACCAGGGCGGCGGACTTGACAGGGTCTATGCCATGGGGCGGCATTCCTTTGATCTCGTCGCGTACCACTCCCTTTTGAACAGCTACAGCGAAAAACGCTCAACTTCGGCCGCACTTCTTGCCGACTCAAGGCTTGAAGCTTGACCCTCTGCCTCATAGCCTGACCCTGCTTCCTCACTGAGCGGTTCCTCGTCTGTATTTTCCTCTTCACTGCATCTATAACTTCTAAAAAAAACGGGGAAGGGGGGGGGGAGTATTCTTAAGACCAGATACAGATCGAACAACCTCATCAATTTATCTACCAATTCAGAACTCTATCCAAAAAAATCGAAAAAAAAAGACAGAGTACCTTTATACTCTTCTCATAACTCCGCAAGCGTCCTACTTCTCCCTCTTTTTCGGAAACCCGGATATTTAACCTATCCGAGATCGAATTTTCGATTTTTACATCTAATGCATTGTTCGGTCCTAATCAATAAACCTAGCATGTCAAGAGAAAAAAGAAAAAAAAAAGGAAAAAGTCCAACTTCTGTTTTGTACTGTGCCCTAAGTATAGGGGAGAGGGAGTGGCGATTGGTGGGAATTGTGTCCACCTGGTTTTCTTTTTTTGCAATTTTTGGTCCTCATGGGTAACGTAATTCTTTTCTGAAAGTGTGGAAGAAATAAATTCTCTTTATAGCTACGGCCGAGTGGTGAAGCGTTCGAATTCGAATATTCGATTTTGAAAATGTGAATGTTCAAAAAGAGGACAATATAGCCTTGCTGTGTAGCAGTGCTTACTCGTCTGCAACAATTCGACTTCTTTTTCCAATTGGTTCCCAAAATATTACCCAGCTCATTTGGAATATTCACTTTTTTCGTTCCTAAGTATAGTCTTTCTCAATCCTGGAATTCTACTTACTTAAAAAAACTTTAGAAAAAAGCATTCAAGTATACCCAGGACCGAATAAAAGTCGAATAACATAACTAATTCAATTATCAACTCATAATCTGAAAATCTAGAGAAAATCCGTATGCTGAAGAAGGAAAAGCCCTAAGCCCGTTCTCTTCACTCCTCACGAGTCATATTTCTACTCTATTTCATCTTGAACCCGAATTTTCTTTTTCATCTCTACTTCATCTTGAACCCGAAATTTTATTTTCCGAAATTTCGGAAAAGTATTTTCCAGTGTTCAAATTCGAATATGTCTATTCGATCCTGTGTATAGAACTCAGCTAGCATTATTTTCTAGCCTACATCTCTACCTTTTCCAAGGTGCATACTAATCCAGAATGGTGCTGGGCACCTCATCGTTCTTCTACTTCTTCCAGATGCTGAACAATTGGCCAAAAGTGTTTATGTTTATCTGGGAGAGCTCGGTGAGCGACTGCCTATGTAGATTTTTTAAGCTTAAAAACCCGCCAGGTCACCCGAAATATTTCAGCACAGCCCGTTCGTTGCCACCGTTCCCATAGAAGTTCATCCTCTGTCGAGTACGCTCGACCTTCACAACAATCGCCTCATCAATTCGCTCACGGATTTTGAACAGTTCTACGGCGTGGTTACGGTCACGGCTTGTAACTTTTCCGCTTCCGCCAACGTCACCTACCGCTGGCAGCTCTTCCACGAGGGCAGCAGGATGCACGCGTTCCAGACGAACACCTGTCACACAACAGTGCACTGCATTAAAGATGTGAGTTTCTTTTGCCGGGCACTTGAGAAGCCGTCAAAGGCCATTAATTAAGTGGAAATGGACCCGGGCAACGAGGCGCGAACATGTCGGTCACGCACTTTGTGTCATCCGTCATTTTAGCCGTTTGTGCTGTGGCCGCTAAATATTTTCACACTTTCAAAGTGCTGCCGCGTCTGCGAATTGCAGCGATCATTGCGCTGTGGAAAAACTGGAGAAGAAGGATTCAAAAACTCGTCGTGAAAGAGGACGAATTATGTGTCCGGAAGGTGGTTCCGGGATGGGGCATTGATCGGTAAACTGAAGAATCAGTAAGTAGGTATACTGAAAAACTGATAGGGGGAATGGAAGGGAGTAGAAGGGCAGCTATAGGAATTTATGCTTTGTAGCTAAGCTTCTCTTCGTCGCTCATCTCGGTAGGTGAGCCCAAGCCAAAATTCTCACCCTCGTTGAGTGGACAGCATGCATCATTGAGTTACCCAGGGTAAATATACTAACACCCCACAAATTTGCCTATCGTTGACACGGACGCCAACACGTTCATCCTGAGTAATCTCAATCACGCATCCAGGCACTGGCTTGTCGATTCCACGAGAGTGGACCCCGGCAAAGCACCACATCGAGCTGATACCTGTATTGCTTACGGCTTCTATGTTGTTGTTCCTGTTGATTTGATTTGACTTCCTCTAGGTGATTATATCTTGGTGACCACCGACTGAAGACCGGGTACATTAATGGTCAAAGTTGCGAATTAAATTTCTCCAAAATACTCTTCAACAACCTGTTTGGAAGTGCCCGCTGTTTAGTATTCAACTTTGTTTATCTATTTATTCTTTTTTGACCATGGACATAGATGCACCATTGAGGTTACCCAGGGCAAACTCGTTGATCGCTCTGGTAACCTCAATGGTGCACGCCCTGATAACGGCGGGTAATTTTGCATGGTGTGGACACTTTTGCCCTGGGTAATCTTACTGAGGTATGCGGCCCTTGGGTGCGTATTGTTTTTTGTTTTCCTTTTGTTTTAGCTCTTTGTAAGTCATGTGAACGGAAATGAAAATGAGATAATTGCTCAGTTTTGTCGAAGATCTCGAATTTTCCATGGTATGCCAACTTGGGCAGTATGAACGCAGCTGGCGTTGTTTTTCTTCCAACTATACTTTCATCAATTATTGTTCTGGCCTTGTTAGCCAAAATTTCCCCCTCATTCTAGGAATTGTTTGTGCAATCGAGAAAGTAGACCATTGGCTTTGCTCTATCTTAGCATCGCAAATGTTTCTATGCAGATAAAAACTTCTAGATTTTCAGTTCCATGAAACTGTATTGCTTTTGCTTACAATTCACTACTTCTCGAGTCACTTTTGTTTGTCCCCACTTTCAAGAGCAATGTAGATGTCAAAATCAGCTGTAAGAGTTGACTAGGCCAAGGCCTGGATGCATCATTAAGATTATCCAAGCTAAACGTGATAACTAACTATGGGTAAATTCAGGAGTTATTGAAAAGTTTACCTCGGGTAATCTCAACGATACATGCGCTCTTGAGTGCATGCTATTTCCTTTTCGTATATCCTGTTTTAGAAGGTTGTAACAGCCTAGTTCATCACCGTTTTTATTTTCTGCGATGGCCATTCTTCGTAGTAGTCGAGAACGCTTGAAAAATTTAGTAATTCTAAATGTGCTCTCTGTGCGCTGTGTCCTAGTCCTATTTCTCACTCCATAAAAAGTAGTAGACATCTTTGAACGCTCTTATTTTTGAAATGTTCGGTTTTGCAATCAAAGCTGCACGGATCTCATGCTTTTTTCTGATTATCCGGACCTAACTTGCAGAACGACTCTTTGGTGGCTCAGCCTCATTCTCCCTCGGTTGCCATGGACCTTCTGCACCAAAACGTACCTGTTTCCGTTTTCCTCGATCTTTTTTGCTCGGAAGCTCTCTTTGTGGAAGCAGTTGAACAAGTTTATGTTGCAGGAAATATGAGCTTATTTGTTGCGATGCAAACAAACTCAGAAAAAGCTACTAGAAATCTTTCATTCCCATGTACATTCATTTATTTGTCCAATTCTAGCTAGGGTTCAGCATTTAAAAAATGGAAGAAAGTCATCAAATGTTTCTATAGGTTCAAAGCATGCATGGCTCAAGCCTCTCATTTCTGCTCTTCCGATTCTGTGGCGTTAACAGTGGAGGAGTCTTGGCCCTTGAAAATAATTATTATAACCATGGCTAGGCCTTCAATGGATAATTATCACTTTTCTCACACCCGAAAAAAACTTCCGAAATCTTTTTCATTTTTTAATGCAATATACAAGATCGTCCGCGTCTTCTCAAAAATTCTCTTGAAGTAGCAGGAAAAGGGCAAATTATGCGATATTCAGTCGTATGAGGCACTACCTCAGGCAAAAGACACTGAAGACCGGGGTCCATGCATTTTTCCAAACGACGGGACAGTCAATGTTAGAGGAAGTGTTACAGGCGCATAGAGAACAAATAACGGAACTCTGTATTCAGCACCATTTCCTGGTCCTGGATGCGTCGTTGAAATTATCTATGGTAAACATGTTGGCGTCCGTGTTAGCGATGGGTAAATCTGTGCGGTGTCACCGCGTTCTACTCTGGATAATCACAATAATATATACGGTATCTGAAAGGGCACAAGTTATAAGTTAGGAACAGGAAAGTTCCGCGAAATATGAACTCCCCTGAGATTTCCGGGAATTTCCGGGAAGACTGTCAATATTAGAGGAAGTGGGGCAAGTCAAGTTTTCCCAGGGTTTGTTGATCCGAAGATATCTCTAGAGTGTTAATATCAACATTTTAATTACATCACGTCACCACATGAGTATGCGGTTACGCAACGAATTTCCAAACTATTCTATTTATTTACCCAAACTGTCATATTGTTGAGTCTACTGTATTCAAATCTATTATTAGCCTACATCATTGTAGACCAAGAAATGTGGTTCCCATACGTGTGTTCTCCGCACCTGGACCGTCATTTACATACGATTACTGGAGAAACACAGGTAGAAGAAGACAATTACACGAAGATAATTGGATGCAATGTTGTTCCTGTGATAAAAACCAAGAGCAAACTTAACTCTCGTCAGCAGTTTCGTAGGCTGTAGCTGAGCATTTCTCTCAAAAAATTTGTAAACATGGACCATTAGTTTCGATGAGTTCCCCTAGGTGTGGTTACACAGAGGGAAGGAGTGTTGTGAATCACTTCAATAGAGGCAGACCATCCAAACTTGCACTCTCATTCATGCGTCGCTGCGATTCCGTAGCTACGGTATCCCTCCATTTTTCTGAGGACAGTGGGTGTGGTGCGTTATACCTGGAGAGGGCGGCGCGGGCGAGCTCCGCGATTGTTCAGTTTGTCGGAGCAGCCAGTCACAGATCTCGTGCGCGCCGCCCTTTCTAGGTAGCGCGCTATACCTTAAGATGTAGATGTTTAATTGAAACATAGTTGACCCATTGACGATCATGCGGCTAACCAGAGAGCTACGGAGCCGCGCCTTTTTTCGCATGGTTGAGTCTGATTGACCATTAATTCCTCATAGTGTCATCGGCTTTTCTAAATGGTA
This sequence comes from Ancylostoma ceylanicum, assembly GCA_000688135.1. Lineage (NCBI taxonomy): Eukaryota > Metazoa > Nematoda > Chromadorea > Rhabditida > Ancylostomatidae > Ancylostoma > Ancylostoma ceylanicum. The sequence goes on from JARK01001563.1 coordinate 223,212, forward strand.
GTGTCATAATACGTCTAAATCAAAGTGATTATAAGAAGCTAAACTGGAAATCTTACAAAATTTCCGGAGCAGAGAAGTGAGCCAGATCGTAAGAAAATGTGGAAGTAGTCAACAGGTCTAAAGATTCTCTGCTGCCCGGAACTGTTCCCATTTCAGGGCTCGTACACCATACAACTCTCGGTGATTGGTCGTCATGGCGAACTGTTGAGAGTGGGAAGCCGAACTTTCGAGTCTCGCCCGCTGTGGATGGCCATCATCGGCGACTCGTTTGCCTCCGGCGAAGGAAACCCGGACATTCAAAGGAAGGGCTACGCGAACGCACAGTGGATAAACGGTGAGTCCTTTGAATCCTTTGGTTTCGACGGAATTCCCCCTAGCCAGCAAAACAGCCAACAGCTAAATGAGCTTCGATGCGAATCCATTACTTCCTGGAACCTTTGGGGCGTTCAAGCTTTTTCGCGTAAGACGCATCCATAAAGCAGTGATCCATCAAACATGTCCGGCGTGAAGTATCGTCACCCTCTACCGTATCCGGGGCACCTGGCGGCTCCTTTGATCTGGCGCAGTTATGGCAATTAGGGCTGCCTTTCATCTCGCCGCCGCGTGCTTCTCCTCAGGGCACATTTAAACGCCATCGAAACTGGTGACTTCGTGAGGCGCTGAGCTAGGTGGACGAGTCGTTTCAGAGCGATGCCATCGCAGTGGGAAGTCATTCGCCGCACAGGTGTTCGCCGAGATCCAGAAGGTGAAGCCACAGTCGTACCTCACCTACCTCGCCTGTGCTGGTGCCACCGTGGAGAATGGGATACTGAAGGCGAAAGGCAGAATTAGCCAGCTGGAAGCGCTCGAAAGCGTTGCTACTATGAGGTGAGATCTCTTCTGGAAGATTGTACAACCATAGATATCCAGATTTCAGCTTGGGAATTTCTTTTACATAAAGTGTGTACCTCAGGATAAGGTGAACAGCAGGAGAAAANATTCAGTGGAAACGTCAGGCCATCAATAAATTTTCCACCTAAAAACCTGGTTGGCTCAGAAGTAAAAAGAATCTGCAACAACTAATAATTCCGTCTACTATCTACTAATAATGAAATTGTGCAACCAGAAATTTCGGGTAGTTAGTTTCATTGCTCTCAATTAATTGGCTGAGTAGTACTTTGTCAACGTTTTCAGTCTTCTCGACAAAGCTTCGGTGATCCTAGCGATGAAATCGAAACTCCACGACGAGTCTCGCGTTCGCCATCACATGAGGAGCCCTTAACGGGTGAGGAACCAGTATCCAGGGCAACAAGGTGCGATTTTTGTTGAGAAATCAGTGCATTATTTTTCGAATTGAACTTCTCGTCTCCCGCCTTTTAATTTAGCAGGTTATTTTAGATCTCATAGCCGATCTAGCGGTTCATCAACGACTCAGAGTGAGCGACAAATGAGGGAACGAAAGCAACCAGTTTTGTACTCTCCAGCTGCGAAGAGTTCCCCAACACCACAGCCTCGTATTGTAAAAAGGAAATCTTGAATAAATTAAGATATTTTCCTCTTGTGCGCATCTTAGTCAGTTCTGTACGCTAGCACAAACTAGGGCAACCACATACAAAGTGATAGGTTCATTAGAGATTCTACGGGAGTATACAGGGTGCGTCATAAATATTGACGCACCGGAATTATTCTGTAAATGAGACAACATCCAAAAAAGTCTTATGTATGTATATCCAAAATGGAGGACACGTCGTGATGAACACAAGGAATCACTCTTGTTCGAAGTGAGCTCCATTCTCAGGAAAGCAGCCACGAAGACGCCAGCGGAGATTACTGCCGATGCGCCGCAACTGAAGTTCCTCTTTTTTTATTTCATATCACAAAGAGGTTTTCGTTTAGGAACCTGGTATTCCTAGGGGAGGTAGCGCAGGTCTTGCTCTCCAAGATGGACATGAAATTCTCTCCTTGTTCGCAAATCTAGTTGCTTTCTTGCCAAGGAAGTGTACCTATGTTTTACTACAGAAAATTTTCTCATTTTCTTGTTTCTCATTGAAACAGTTTCCTTTGGAGATATTTCCTTGCTGGACTCAATTCTTATCCCAAGGTGAATAGATGTATACTTTGATAGGGCTTGGCTCCCGTGCAAGGGAGGAAAGAGATGCAGGCCTATTTTCAAAAATCCACTTGAAGGAATTCAAACTGGCACAGAACTGGCTTCCTTGTCAACCGAATTTCAGTCTACTGAGGGAACCCATATGGGGCTCTTAGAGAGCAAGAGCTGTGCTATCATCCACAGAAAAACCAAACTCCCAGATCCTCTTCCGTTCAAGATCTTNCCCATATGGGGCTCTTAGAGAGCAAGAGCTGTGCTATCATCCACAGAAAAACCAAACTCCCAGATTCTCTTCCGTTCAAGATCTTAACAAAATCGTCCAGAGTTAGTTACGGCGCAAAGGCTATTTTCTCCATCGTCGTTTTCGCGACTGCTTCCGCGAGGAAGGGCCCCGCTGCGGACAAGAGTGCATTCGTTCTGATCGCCAAGGTATGGGCTTTATGCATATGGACAATTGAGACATTTTTGCATCTTGCCTTTTCTACAGACCCATTTTAGGTGCGTCAATAATTCTGACGCACCCTGTAGTTTCAACATGCCTTCAACCATAAAAACGTTGACACCTGTGCTCTGATCGGCAAGTACGGGCTCGAACCAGTGACCGACCGACTGCTTGTCGAGCGCTCTACCCATTGAAGCATTCGGACACATCGCCAGAGGCGCTGTCCAAGATTTGCGAGTTTTTTTTTGTGAAATTTTGGCAAAAACCCCGGAGATTGCGGCCCTAGAACTTGCGGCTTACACAGTGATAGTCGATTGCTGTGCCACTGAGCCATAAACACAGGTATTTTCCTGGATACAGTCGCAGCCGTAGAATCCGAAAATTTTCGCGGAACTCGCGATATCCGCGGGATTTAAGGCATTTTCACTCAACTTATTTGGTAATGAATGATATTGAAAAAAAGGAAAGCACCTTCGGAATCAGAACACTGCTCTTCACCTTTCATTATGAGCGGCTGTCACCAAATTTTTCGGTGAAACCGTTAATTACCTTGACCTGGCCACAGATTGGGGTCAAACGCAGAAATTTTCAACGTTTTTTGGCTCTAACTTTACCACCTGAACGAATCCCTGGACGTCATAACGACGAACTATCGGTCTAAGATGTCTATGCTACGCATGTACATCTTAGGCGGTAGAGCGATTCTTTCACAAACCAACTTCTTTGTCCATCTCATAAACTTGGGCAAAAAGTTGCCGGAAGCCTTCCTGGACTACACGAAGGAGATCACGGGGGACGTCGTGCAGTGAACCCCGAACACACTGCATAGCAGAATCAAGAAAGCAGAAACTGCGCTTAACTTTGGATCGCCAGCGGAGTGGAACCAGTGACAGGGACAGATTCTGCCGGACAGAATCTGCCGCTCTAACCACTGAGCCATCTGGGCTACTTTTTGTGCGGATGTTTGTTGGATAAGGGCAACGGTTATTCGAATGGGCAGCATAGTATTTGCAAAAGCGGTGACCCCGGCAGGATCCGAGTCTCCACCAAATAGACCAGCTGCTGAGTTACTTCACTTCTGTTTCTTGCCATTTCGTCAACTTTTCAGCAAGTTTTTGAAGTGATCGTTCAACTGTGTTGAGCAGTATGTCACGCCCGTTAATAGCTTGATCCTCAACATGTCGACAGCATCGCCTAAGCTCTCAGGACCGGTTCTGACGGGTGATAAATCCACGCAATTTTCGGGAAAATGTAATTTTTGAGAAAATAAAGTTGTAGGCTCTTTGAATGGTTTTCACATCAGATTGGTCGCAATCGCATCGTCAATTCAGTGGTCACAATGGAAGCACTCCTGGGTGATCTCTCTCTCGAAGTTGTAGCCAAAAATTGTTGGAATTTTCTGTGATTGACCCCAAACAGTGGACAGGGTCAGGATAACTATCGGATTTATTGAAATATTTGGTGACAGCCGCTCAAAGATGAAGGTGATTGGGTACACGCATGTGAAAAGCATTGCTCTAAGCTTGGAAATGCTTTCGTTTTTTTTTTTCAAATTTATTAATTTTCAAAAAAGTTGTCAAAAAATGTCTTGAATGCCGCGAATCGTCCCTAAATTGTCTCTAACAGCTTCGATCTTCTGAATGAATGAAATCCTGCGTATGTACCTTCGAATTTTCATTCACAAGCTTACATCGACAGTGAGTATAGACGAAAAAGGCCTTGAGTTATGGTCCCGTACAAATAAGGCTTCGAAAACATGAGGATACTGAGTGAGTGAACACGACCCTTATATAAATTATATACATAGGCATAATACTCAAATAGCACCTCATCATTGGGAGGCATAGCATCATCAGTAGAAGCTGGGAGAACAACAAGTCAGATATGCAGTGCACACACGTAAACATACAGTCCTGAAGGTACGTTATTGATCGGGATCGATTTGTAGGCGACCGTCCTCGGTGGTGCAGTCGTCGTCGTCGTCCATGTCGACGGATTCCGCGTCGCCAGCGGCGACGGCGTTGTCGACCGGGGCGCCGACGGACGGGAACAGACTGGGCATCGAAGTGGATCCGTGAAGGAACGGATTCATTAACGGAGGCAGGCTCGGCGGCATCGGGAAGGAGGGAACGACGGAGGACGTGGCTGTCTGCTGTTCCTCGCCGGAGGGCTCCTCCACGGGCGGTTGCGCTGCGCCGGCCATCATCAGCGCCATGAGCTGGGCCTGCGTTTCCGCGTTCAGCTCAGGAATTTGGCCTCCCTAAATAGGAAGGGTGTTAGGGTGAGTAAGGTTGTATGAAAAGCAGTGTATTGCTGGTTTTCTGAGAGTATTGATGAATTTCCGGCATTTTCTGGACCGTCGCGGTAAAAATGAATATGCGCAGATTTCGCTTTAAGCCTGCTGCTAGGCTTGAAATGAGAAATATTAGCGTTTTCCTAGACTACAACACCAATAGTAAATTAAACTTCATCTCACCTGCACCATCAATTGCAGCAACTCTGACGGCCCCCCTCCTAGAGCGGCAGGGGTCGGAGCCTGAGCTTTGTCTGGTACAGCAGCCGGCAAGCCATTCACCTTCATTTCTCCGTCACCCATAAATTCATCGTTGATGAGGGGCGCAGCCTACAACGATCACATTTTTTCTGAAGTTCTGAGTAGTAAGGCGGCGTATTCGCATCCTCACAGCCACATCTGGTCCGTTGACATTTGACAGGAGACATCTCAACCGCAGCACGGTACTACTTTGAGAGGGAAGGTAATTTTATGAGTACCGTTGGTGGTCTAGAACATTGTGCTACTGCGGCAGAACAAAAACTCTGGGAGTGATGTAAACCTATTCATGGCCTAGTCAGAATAAAAATACTGATGAAGGCACCGAGAAAGATTCTGCTAATGATTCCAAATCAGCGGTAGTCATCAAAGGATGTCAGTAGGGCATTTCCTGATATTCCTACGCTTTCGGCCGAACTTGGCCTAAGTCATGCATTTCTAGAGCACGTAGAGAATCTCTCTTGAAATTCGGATAAATCTGGTGAATTCCGAATAAATTCCGAGTATTTTTCACCGCATCTGCATTCCTCACACTTTCCTCGGGAACATGGGGTGAAAAGACGGTGTAGAATCATCAGAGCGGTTCACTTTGTCTGCAGAACTAGCGAACGGTACGCAAATATCTACACTTTCTGGTCAAGCACACGAAGACGGACAACTAGCTGACTGGGACGTTCAANAAATCGTCCGGAGTTAGTTACGGCGCAAAGGCTATTTTCTCCATCGTCGTCTTCGCGACTGCTTCCGCGAGGAAGGGCCCCGCTGCGAACAAGAGTGCACTCGTTCTGATCGCCAAGGCATGGGCTTTATCAGGCATATGCACATTTAAGACATTTTCGCATCTTGCCTTTTCTACAGACTAATTTAGGTGCGTCAATAATTCTGACGCACCCTGTACATCTACAGCTAGCTGCATAGAGCTACCTAAAATTCTTAGGATTATCCCAAAAACATATGTTTCCAGCAATTTACCAAGTTCACTGCCGTTTTGGGTGTGAAAAAAGCTTTTTAGGAGATGATTTATTATGAAAAACTGTCGTAAAACTCTAGGGTTAAAAAAGGGGTAAAAGTTTCTGATTGGCTATCACACGGGACGTACATAGATCATTATAGGCCCCATGCATCAGTGAGATTACCGGAGATGGGTTCACATTAGGATACCCAAGGTAAAAGTGATAATACCACACACATTTATTCACCGCTAACACGGGCGTCAACACTTTTAGCCTGGGTCATTTCAATGATGAAGCGTATGCGGTAATGCCCCTTATTTTGTTTTGCAGATAGTTTCACACCCCATAACGGATCTTGCACATCTTAAAAAATTTTGTGATTTCATGAATATATTCAAAGCGAATATATTCGCATACTTATAAAGTGTGCCCCCTGAGCGACAATAGCTGAGTATTCGTGCTCAAACTGGTGACAAGGACATCCCCGTGCTAAACGTAGGACGTTTTAGAATTGTCATTAGGAGACATCGTAATGGCAGCCGCTAGCGCTGTTGCACTAATGTTTTTGGACTGCTGTAATTACTTCGTGTGACAGCCACACAATTTTTTGGTCTATTTTTTTTAACTATTGTCCCTGGATAAAGTGGATAAAGTGGTCGACGTTGATCAATCCCATCATGTGGGATGCGCCACGCATTCGACTTCATCTGAACATCGTAGAGACATTGAATGTTTATGTGCCCTGTACAGTGACTTGCGGGGGCATCCGATGAACCAAGTCAGTGCTTCATCCTCCCAGACTCCTCTGGTTCCAATTTAGCGACCCCGGAGGGATGAATGCCTTGGTTGGCCACGGGCGCGATCGAACCATCGACCGTGTGCGTGCGCAGCGAGCCTCTTACCACTGCGCCACACGCGCCCTTCCCTGGTAGAACGCAATATATCTACAGGAGAAGTGCTCGTTAACTTTCTCCATGTGGCATAGCTTATTGGAACGGCTTAGATCCAATCTTGTTTACATTCCTGGATCAGTTGTCTTTGTAGTCATTTGTCTCTTTCTGGTAGATGAACAAAATCACTGCAGCTTTGGTGTTTGACCAACTGAGGATTCGCTGACCTCTCTTTAGCTCATGCGTATTGTTTGAGGACCGTTGATAGGACCAGAAAGAAGACAAATACCGGCAACCATTTTAATAAATTATTTGGAAAGATCACACACTCGAAAAGACTCCCTCTCACCTCTACCTTACACTCCCCCTTGCCTCCACCTACGATCTGGATGCATCATTGAGATTGCTCAGGGTAAATGAGTTGACGCCCACGCTAGTGATAGGTAATTTTTGGTGGTGTTGGCACGTTCAACCTAGGTAATCTCAGTGCATACGTCCCCAGCACTGTTAATCTCTCTCAAAAACTCTGAGCAAGTAAGTATTAAGAATCACTTTAACAGTGTATGGCCGTGGAAATGCCGCGGTGCCTTAGCCATTATCTGTTTCCCTGATAAATGTAGGTGCTGATCAGTGCGCTGAACCATATTGTGTGGGCACTCCAAAGTCCTCCAGCTCTTGTTGCTTCCCTCCTTTTCCGATCTTCTCAGATTTCCTAGTATGAAAGTCAACCCTGTACTCCCTTGAGCACGCAAGGAGTGCATCGATGAGAGCTTTAGAACACTTGGAAGCAGCTAGCACCATTGGAAAGCGAAGTCTGAGGATAAGTGAAAAGATTCGTTTTGTTTTGTCGAATGATCTAGAGTATCTCAATCTCCTTGGGTCAGCATTCATCACTGGGATTACCCATTGTAGAGATTTCATTGGCATTGTCAACCACACATAAATTTGGGAGTGTCACACGTTCACTCTGGGTAATTTCGATGATGCTGACAACGGCTAGCAGATAGACTATGCAGCCCGTAAGTCGAAGTGCTAAACTCACAAAGGTTACGACTAGAGTGAAGTAGTAGAACTCTTTGTAGAAATATATAGTTTTTAGTACTTAATTAATTCAGGCGCTTGGTATCCTTGCATGTCTAGTGGTGTTACACTAATAACTAAATTGTTATTGATTGGGTGTACCTGAATCTTTTGAAGCTACTTTCCTCAAATTTTACTGAAAATTATTTCTCATGGCGAGATGAGTTTCGTCAACGTAGGGAAAGCTTTAAAGTTGAAATAAAAGGCATCGAAATGCGCCCTCTCTTTCCTGCTGCTATGTCCAGACTCACCTCTACTCCACTGAATACCGAAGTAAACAGCAAAACTCACTGTGATCTGGAAAAATAAATGTTATTTTACGTCTCAGCTGAATATTAATGGACAAAATAATATTAATGGAGAATTTTCTTTACCTTTCTTTAAGCTATGCAGTGAAGAAAGCGAATCACTGTTCTTTCACAGAGCTAGTGATATTGAAAGGCACAGTCCTACCTCAAAATCGTTTCTGAGGTTTCCCCATCAGATGAATCTCCAGTGACTACTGATCAGAATGGTGTAAGTGATTCCGCTCAAAACCTCCAAAAACCTCTGTTTTTCGACTTTCGAGCAAGATGGAGGAGCCAAGGCAGATTTACAGGGTTTCCTTATCCTGTACTCCATTGCTGGTAATACATGAAAGGCAGTTTCCATTCTATTAGGAAGTGGATGAGGAACTCTTTCGAAGAGTAAGATTATCCTCAGGAAGTGCGCTCCCGGGGGTGAAATAATCAGAAGGAAGTTTGGCTCCGCCCCTCGACTCCGCCCTATGGCTCCTCCAATGTCGGCTATAAAAAACAGGGGCCGTAGTAAGCCGTAACCGACGGTTATAGGGAAAGTTATGTCCTTAGACAACTGCCGGTTCCCTAAGATAACCGATTTATAACCAGGCTATAGCCACATTGCAGCCATGACTTGAACGAAATCCTTGTGGATCCATTCGTCTCTTGTGGACCCATTCGTCTCTCAATCTTGTTTGCAAAATTCTGCTTGTGGGAGGAACCGAACGCGTGACAAACAGCACGTGAGACTGCAGTCATCGCACTGCGCCACCGTGCAGGTAAACCTCCAATTACATAATGATGAAGGAAACCGACTGCATACACATCGCTGTTGTAAATATGTCTTGTACTGGTAGCGAGATAACTGATTCATAGGGGAAGTATTCATTACTGAACACTGTATTGAAAGTGAATCAATCTACATTTAGTGTGGTTTTTTTTCCATTTCTGTGGCAGAACCGAGCATAACTAATGTGTTTAAACCTTTTTCACTACTTTGACTGAGAACAAAAAAGTGAAGTACGAAAATGCAAAGCTTTGGCCACCTGCGGGATTCGAATCCCGCATTACCATCACAGTGGCCTATCGCGTTAAGCACTCTGCCACATCTCACTTGCTGGAACTACTAATGCACATCTCACTCGATGGGACGACTCATGAATACCCTCTATAGCCCAAAAACACAAACTAGTACAAACTAGTAACTGGTATACTTAATATGAAGCCTCGATATGCAGTGCCTCGAACACTGTTGATTTCATTTCAATATGCTGAATTCTAATTCAAGATGCGATAGGATCCGTTTCCGAAGATGGTTCATTGTTTTGCTTTGATGAAAAAAAAACCATGAGAGGCTTTCAAACAAAAACAATTCCCTCAGATCCTTGGTCCTTTGAAGCATCAGATTCACAGCTATAATGCAAAGTTGGATGAGCATTCGTTTTGCGCGCGCAAAAGCGTAAAAGTGGAGCATATGGAGATCCCGGTTATTAAAAAGTCCTCGAGAGGACTTTTTAATAACCGGGATCTCCATTTGCCTGCGTCTATGATATCTGCGCGTTCTCTGCGCGCACTCTAGCAATATCGATATGGCAGTGCCAGTGCGATCTGCTCAACCGATAGTTTCGGAGCGCCCGAGACCAGAATCCAAGCCGTGGTATAACCTGCTGGTTATACCACGATTATCGGAACGTTAATGGCTTGATTCTTCACACTATATTGAGCTCACAACGGTTCCAGGTTATGGAATGTACAACTGCCGGTTTAACTTGCTGGTTAAAGGCAGCACCCACGGAAATCTTCATCGTCGAGCTTTTGGAAGTTTTCAATTCTCAAGCATAGTCCCGACAATTCTGCGACAAAAGTGGTGTCGGAGGTCACGGCTTACGTGAGATATTACAAGTAGAACTCCAGTACAACAGTACAAACCAGGCTGCTGGTACGATTTCTCCTGTTTTACAAGCGTAGCATTGGAGCGACATTTGACACGGATCGGCCGTTTTTGCCTGCCGTCACAAAGTTTTTACCATGAAAAATTCTTTTCCTCGCTCTTTTCACCTCATTTCATCTGCTATTTTGGTCATAATTGCCTGGAAAACTTTCTACTTTCACTTTTCAATAGTTGTTTACCGTTTCCCGGCTCGTATCGTTTAGTTGTTATCTCTAATTGAGAATTACCTATATTTCTTCTTGCCCTTTGCCTTACATTTTCAGTTGTTGCTCCACGGATATATCTGTGCAACTGTCATCCTTCCCTTTTGCTATTCCCGTTTTCTTTTGCTCGAAAACACTGCAAATCCAGGTAAATACCCAAATTCGTCAAAAAAGTACGTGACGACAGAGGCAGCATTATCGACTTTTTGGTCAGATCGGTTCCGCGCAACTCGACCATTCCGGTCTAACTCAGCGAAATAAGGACATTCAGAAATCGCCTTTTCAGGAGTTTTAACAGAATTGACCGATACCCTCGTGCTCACCGTAGTCAAAAACTTAAGACTGGGCTAAAATCTCGATGGCAAAAATTTTCGTGGGTGCTGCCTTTAACCGGCAGTTATAGTGCAATTACTACGGCTCCAGAGGTTTTTGGTAGTTTTGAACGGAATCACTTATACCATTCCTATCAGCAGTCAATGGAGATTCATTTGATGCGAAAATCTCAAAAACGATCCTGAGGTGGGACTGTGCCTTTAAGGGCAGCAGCAGACTCAGTGAAGGCGGGTTACCCATGGAAACAATAAGTACATCTGTGTTCTTGTAGCATTGTACTAGAAAATTGTTTCAATTGCCTGGCAATATTTGGGATAAGGGTGTTGGCTTACGCCAAGGAATGGGCAAGTTGGGGTACTCTGAAACGTTCACAGTAGGTAGTTACAATGATGCATCCGAACCCTGGAGAAAGTACAAGAAAAGCCTCAGAGGGCTCCGTTTTTTGAATACTCGAATTTATGAGTCTTATTCGAAATCGAGTATTTGTCTGTTTTTTACGTAATATGTACATTATACCGTCATAATCACAGTAACTAGATGTCGAAAACCGACGGTTGTAGTCCCCATCGCCCACCGTAGTTTTACCAAAAATTCTTTAGATCTATTCTAATCGAACCTATAAGACTTTTACGACACCGCATATTACATTTTTATGTGAGTGTAACTAGACCTTGGAAGAATCATTTATGTTTATGTAGGATTCCCAAAGAGGGATGTACTTAGGAAATAAAAATAATTTGAAATAGGTACAAAGTTGATGAAACTGGTGTGGAGAGAAACTGGATCTGAATGCCACACATGAATGCCATTCTATTTACAGAGGTCGCGGTCCTGACGTCGTCATAATAACCGTTGGCGGTAACGACATCGGCTTCTCGGACATCATCAACGCTTTGGCACATGACAGCTCCAGAATGGATATCAGCCTGATGGATATGAGGTAGATCTCAACCACTAATTCATGTTGAATATGAACTTCGCTTCATCTGCTCACTTCTTCTCATACTATTTTCTCACAGAGAAAAATTCTAATTCTAGATTTTTCTTCGTCTCCCACCAGCTCGACACTGTCGCCGAGCGTTTGAAGTTGCTCGGAGCAGGAAATGTGTTCATTCCACAGTATTTCGACTTCACAAAGAATCAGTACGGCGAGGTCGATGCCAGTTGCATCGCATCCAGAGAGGTGAGCTGTGGTCGCAAACATTGAGATGACCCAAGAAAAACGTGTTAACACTATATCATCACCTATAGTTAACACGAGCGTGAGAACGATTACCCTGGGTAATCCTAATAATGGATCGGAGTTTATGAAGTGTCTTTCACAGCCTCAAAACACTTTATGCTTGCTCAAACATTCCACGGAGGGATGTGATAAACCCAGATCCCGTCTCCAATATGTATATGAAGCCAACGTGGGAGGTAATCCGCTATAGCGCGTTTATCCGACTGGAAAAAATGTAATGGACACGGCCCTCAATATTTTTAGTACTTTTCTATTTCTAACAAAGAATGACCTAAACGTTTTGTTTGATATCCGTACAAAGTAGTACACGAAATGAAATCAAGCATAATAGTTAAATTACTCATATATTTCTTCTTTTCATTTTTAAACTTTAATCGAGGAGAATACCGGTGCTATACCAGCGTTTGGAAGTTCTTTGCTGAAAACGGTGTAATTCTACTAAGGCTTTGCAGCAGAGCAGTAGCAGCCATAGTAGTCTCGATGCCGTGAGGGGTTGCTCACAGATTGCTCGTTCTCAGCGTAATAAATAAATTCTTCCCCATAAGGAGTAGCTTGAAAAAAAAACAACGGGACAGTTCTATTCCTGTTGAGAAGAAGAAACTATTCGTATGCATAAGTCTTAAAGGCAGCACCCGCGGTAATTTTCATGTTTGAGATTTCGCTGAATTTTGAGGTTATCAGAGACGATGAACTCATAGGCAATGATGAAACAGCGTGAAACACGCCGGAAGACGGGAAATGAAGGCGCTGTTTTCCATGCGTTCACAACGCGGACGAGTTTTCCGCTGAGGGTATACGAGCGTAACGCCACGAAATTCTGTGGATAGTGTATATTTCATACACTACACTACATCTACGCCATGCGCCGCAATAGCTCTAGCTGGCGCTTCGAGCCGGGGAAAACTCGTACAGGCGTGAACACGGCCAGGCGGGTTCACGACGTCAGTTCGATTTTCTCTGCACGTAAGCCATTATTGCTTGTGTTCATTTCACATTTATGATGTGCTGAGTCTGTACTTCACCACATGTACATCAGCTCCGAGTCGAGGATTTCCGCGGGTGCTGCCTTTAAGAAGAACGATCCCACTGTGTTCGCAGTGAATCTGCAGCCATTCCTTTTCTCTTTTTTTTGTATTCTGGCAGTAGCAAAACGGACATGTAAGCGAGCTGACAATCATTCACCCACAATAACAAGGTGTGTCTGTCTGGTTCCATTCATGGAAGTTCAGTGATCACAAATGAGCGCTTACTTTGCGAAAACTTGTCTCTGGAGGTGATTTACATTTTTAGGCTAGTTGAACGACTTGTGAGCATTGTAGGATTCAATAATTCATGAGAAACGATGAACAAGCTAAGTATCCCTGACCAAAATCAGAACTGGCCATAGCTCGGCAACATCCTACACACTTCGATAAAAAGCCGGGGACCAGTTCTCGTCAAAGATCCAACATGAGACCTAGAATGTTCCAGATGACGACCTCCAGCATGAGGTTCGCCGAACGTGGCATACTCCGCCGGCTCAATCTGTTACTTCTGAAGAAGGGGTTTGAACACGGCTGGCACGTTGCCAGTACGATACCGTCGCTATTCGCTCGTAGGGGAATCTGCTCGTCGCAGAGTTACATAAGGTATTTATTTATTTCATCGTTTATTTATTTATTTATTTATTTATTTACTACACCAGAAACCTGCCAAGAAACGACTGTAATAGTAGAAGGGCATGAGAATATGCTATGAATGCTCCTATGTAGGTATGATTATAAATAGACAAACCAGGAAAACCATTTTTAGGACCAGGGAAGAGTCCCTCGCCCTACAAGGAAATGCGGTGGGCGCGTTTCATCCAAACGAGCAGGGACATCGAGCAGTCGCCGCCGAGCTTTTGAAGATGCTCCGACGTTCTGGCGTCGTTGATCCTCCGTTGGACTAAGCAACTGTGGACTCCGCCCCGCTGTTAGAGTGATCTGTGTTATACCCGTCTGTGATCTCATTTTTGTGTTGATCTCATAGTAACAACACGATTCGTTTCACCGAGATCTCGTTTACTCAAAAAAAAAAAAAGAAAAAAAAAACGATTCAAACGGGAGAACAAGACAAAAATGCGAAAAAAAAAACGCGACACACAAGCAAGGTACAGAGTGCGCGGGGCGCTGTGGCGTGCGGCGCCCGAGCTCAGTGGGCCCCTCGAGCTCAGCCCATCCAGGAGGGCTGAGTCCAACGATACAGTGCTGCTTCACAATCTGCCGAACTCACTGAGCTGGGGTGCTTTCGCCCGTGCAACGCCCCGTCGCTGATGAGGTAACCGGTTCGATGGTGGAAGAGGTATACGATACGGGGGGAGGGGAGAGCTGTCGATGACGTTAACACCTCGACGGACCACAACACCTGCACCCATTCCGCTCCCTCTCGGCAACCCGAGCACCCGTCGAGATGGACGACATTGACTGCACAGAAGAATCACAATGTGGGGGGGGGGGGG
>JARK01001563.1:237862-262935 GCA_000688135.1 Ancylostoma ceylanicum
GGGGGGGGGGGGGGATTTATGACATCAAAAGGTAGAGGAATTGTCTGTCGGCGTCAGTTTGAACGCCTGCTGTGAGAACATTGCGGACTTCTCAAGAAAATTGCCAAAACTTTTGTGACATCCAAACTGACGCCGAGACGAGACGACCAAATGCTTTATGTACAGTACTGAGACAGGAAGAGACAAGAAGATGACATGACAAACAACCGACCTGAAATACCGCTTAGAAAAAGTTCTTTACACGTGATGTACTTTTTAGGGGTTACAAGTATTGCGTGTGAAAAAAAAAACAAAACAAAGTCATTGCAAAATCGATTTTGCCGAGGACCCGTTAAGCAACTGGTCATCCAGATAGAGTTTTTCGAGATAATTCCATGAGATCCTGAGTGACATTGAGAATTCTGGATGTGCTGGTGCTTAACAGGTCCTACAAGTGCTGCACAATCCATCGAGCAGCTCGAGGTATAGCGGCGGATGATTCGCCGTCGTATACCTTACCCACCCTTCATCATCGAGATGTTGAAACCCTATCCCGAACCGCTCGTTGCATTGGAAAGGGGGAGGGGGGGGGTGGCGGATCGGATGGGACCTTGGGTGATTGGGTAGTTGAAGCTCTCGAAAACTTTGAATTCATGTAATCATATATTTATTTTTTATTCATTTTTGTCCACTTACTGTACTTCTATAGCGCTTTGCACAGCCACGGTGCTGCAGCAATAGTTTTGATGCATATCGATCGCGGGCCAACGAGAGCAGCAACGGCGCCAGCGACGCGGCATTTGCGATCGATATGTGCCATACGCTGCGTAGCCGCACCGCAGCTGACGAAAACACTCGAGGAGCATAGCCGCAAGGCGGCTGGTGAATTTATCCCATTAGACTATCCAACCACTCATAGTTCCACGTGTAGCAGGATTCACCAACGTTGCTGGGGAGCTGGCAGCCACCCTACTGGTTCAGAACGGTCAGGTATCCAGGCCAATTTTTGCAAATTTCGTAATGTCTTCCATAAAGCTCGCCAAAATTCGCAAGGACAAATCATCTGCCCAAGATCACAAGAATACGCCAGCCATACTATCCACTCTGAACCACCTGGGAGACCCCAACCCTTCCAGGAACGTTCCCAAATCCCACTGCTGGTTTCACAGAAACCTCTAGGAGATCACGGATCTCACAAGTAACCACAGCGGTTTTGTTAGCGATCTATGGACTAGCGACATTACAAACGACAATACACACTATTTACAGTGAACACCGATACTGTCCTTATGTTTTCTTGGCACGTGGAGCTTTGCTCTTGGCTGGGCCACGTTTCTTCTGTACGCGTGGCTTCACTACGACGGCAGTCTTCTTTTTCGTAGCGGAGCCCTTCTTCACGGTTTTGGCAGCCTGGAATATGTTTATGAGCAATTGGGGAACAGCTCGGCAATTTAGGAGCTTCGGTCGGCGAAGAGTACCGGCAGCACGCGACGCGTCCCCTGTGCGGCGCGTACGGCAGGAATACAGCGAAAATACGGTCAGTCAGCATACAGATTATACGTATGACCGAATAAAAATCGAGTAACCCGATCGATATAATTATTTTTCAGAACCCGGTCCAAAAAAAATTGAATTTTGAGGAAAGAGAAGGTCTTAAACATCTTTTTGTCATTCACCAAGAGTTGTACTTAGCCTATTTTTCGGAAGCAAGGAAATTTCAACTCATTTGGGATCAAATTTTCGAATTTGATTATGAATTATTCGGTGCTAGGTACATATACTACAGATACCGTCAATCATTCTTGCGTCTCAGAATACCGACCGTCTGGTCTGCCGCGCCGCTTATCTGTTGCAGCACGGTAGACCAGACGGTCGGTATCCTGTGGTGCAAAAATCATCAACCGGTGCTGTACACTATGCACATCTTGTCCCTCCCTTCTCGGAAAGATAGACGGATTCCGTGGCTGCAGAATCGCGACGAGACCTGGCCGAGGGATGCCGAGAGAGCATACTCCAAATGAAAGGGTCGGGTAGGTCCC
Organism: Ancylostoma ceylanicum; assembly: GCA_000688135.1. Taxonomy (NCBI): domain Eukaryota; kingdom Metazoa; phylum Nematoda; class Chromadorea; order Rhabditida; family Ancylostomatidae; genus Ancylostoma; species Ancylostoma ceylanicum. The sequence goes on from JARK01001563.1 coordinate 239,881, forward strand.
GCCGCGATTCTACAGCCGTGACGCTTAGCAAGCTCACGCGCAATCCGTCCGTCTTTTCGACAAGGACTGTACTTATTCTCTAGCTGCACTATAAAATCGAAAACTAGTAATAGTCCTTCCACCTCCGCCGACGTGTCCGCGACGCATGGAGATGCGTTGCGTGCTGCTGGCCCTCTACGCTTGCCACCGCCTATATTCAAATTACCTTAGCCTTTCCGGTGCTCTTCTTCGCGACACGCTTCTTCATGGTTGCCTTCGGCTTAGCTGCGGCAGTCTTGGCTTTAACCTCCTTCTTCTCGTCCACATCCTTCCCTTTGGCCAGCTTCTTCTTCATCACACGTCCGCTTCTTTTGGCGCTGTTCGCAGCGGGAGCAATTTTGAAGCTTCCCGAGGCACCGTGGCCTTTTGTCTAAATTTCAATTTATGCAAGGTAAACAAACCTGGACCAGAATTGAGAAAAGCTTTGAGATTAGAGGATAATTTGTTAGGCCTGCTTTGTCCTGAGATGGAAATCGAGGTAGGTTTCCAGACCCGTGCAAGTGCTGTTACTCAAGCAATCTGTGTTCCGAACCTACTTTTCGCACATACATTCTTACAACGGTAGGTCCGTAAAATTCCGTGGTTTTAGATTATTTCGAACCACTCAGAAAAATATCTCATTCCACATTCCATTAAATTACTTATGATAGACTGCTTGCTGATAGATTGCTGCGTGAGCGACAGTTTTCGAAAACACCAGGTGCACGAAAATGCACTCCTCGTCCGATGCTCACTTCCGCCTTCTATTTTGGAATCCATTAATGTGCCCACTTCACAGCTTTACATTTCCAACATGGATAAATTTGGCCTCTAAGCTAATTGGATATTCTGCCAAAATATGGGGTGTGTCATCGTGAGGGAAAAGGGGGTGTAACGAGGCGACTCTGATTGGCGCAGTCAGGCCTCCCGTCACGCCCACCTGTTTGACTCGTACGGCGCTAGGCACAAATAGACCATGCTATGGGATTGACGCCGTTCGAGTTCAAACAGATGGGCGTGACGGCCTGCCCGAGTGCGCCAATCAGAGTCGCCTGGCCACGCCCCTTTTCACTCACGATGATACACACCCCAAAATGTTTGTAGCCCTTCTCGAAAAGATGGACAGATTCTATATCTGCAGAATCGCGGCGGGACTAGGGATCAGAGAGCATGCTCCAAACAAGAGAGTCGAGTAGGTCCCGCCGCGATTCTGTAGGCGCGACGCGGTGAGACCGCGCTCGCAGTCCGTATATGTTTTCGACAGGGAATGTATCTTGCGTAGACTTGAACCCAACTTATGCATGTGGGGATACCTAACTCTAAATGAGGCTCAACAGCTTCAATATTTTTTTAAATGTAGTTTTATTAGTTTTCGAACAAGCAGTTTCCCTATGTGTCCCGGAAGTCAAGGATGGCCTAGCTGGACTCCAGGAATCCATTTTTTCTGTACACCTTGCTCTGCTGGACGTGCCAGAATCTACCCCCTTAAAATCTCCTCCTGTTGAAGAAAAGATCCGGAATGCTAACAAAACTGCTGGTCTCCTTGATGCTGACTCAATAAATCCCACAAATTCCCGGGATTATCCTGTTGATTCTACGTAGGATTAGCAGCATCCAAAGATTAGCAGCATCTGCGTCGAAAGTCTAGCCGTGCAACGGCTTCATTCTCAGAATCTAGTTTGACTGCAAGAACCAGATTGAGCCAAGCCTTTGATGGGAACTGGGGAATATTGTTCACTTCCTGCTTTGAGCAGCCATAGTTACCATGGCTTCAGCAAGTGAAAGGACAGCCTCCTTACAGCGGCAAAAGTCGTCAGAAGAATAAAACTCGAGCTGAGAGAACTCATTAACTCATAAGGTTGTTACCTACATTTATCTTTTCAAACGAGTGTTTGAGAAGCAGTTAAATGAGATTTCCTGAGTTATCTTTTCAAACGAGTGTTTGAGAAGCAGTTAAATGAGATTTCCTGAGCCCAAGTGCTACGAAAATACGCGGGCTAGAAAAAGGAGGACAAATTTGCGTTCCCATAAGTTTTTTTTAAAAGCAATTGTTGCCCTCAAGACAGGTAAACCACTCAAGGTGATCTTATTTCTTCTTAAACGACGAATTTACACAAAGGAAAATAAAATTACAGTTCCGCCGCTCCTCCACAGTACGATTCCGTTTGTGGAGCACGTCTAGCACTCAAGCTTACTTCAGCAGTTTACTAATTATTCTGACAGTAGGAATGGAGAAGAGAAGCACTGAAGGCGCTGCTATACTCCTTGCGTAGCGTAGCACTTTCAGCGCTGCGGCGGCCGCGACTGCAGTTTTGATGCGTATCGATTAGTTGCTGGCGACGCCATCACTGGCGCGCCGCCCACAATCGATATGTACCCAATCTGTGCCACCGCTTCGCAGCGTCTGAATGCGCTATACTCCTCGAAAAGTATAGCAACAAGCAAAGAGCAAAGCGCAATACCTGCTCGATGTCTCCGCCCTTGGTGCCTCTTTTGAGCGCAGAACACAGATGCGAGTTGATCTGAAGTTAAGGGGAAGAGGTGAGGTAGTACGCGCAGGAGAGTCACTCGCTGCACTCACCTTCGGCAGGTTCTCCCCCAGCTGATAGTGCTGCGCCAGATATTTCAGGATCGCCGGCTTGCTGGCTCCTTTTCCTTCGTTCAGAGCGAGTACTGCTCCCTGAAAATATGTGAGGTACAGGAGTGATGGACAATAGCGGGACTCCAGACTGCTCAGTGAACCGCGCTCTGGCCAAGGCCGCTACAGTTTCGTGCTCTGCTCCGAAAGTAAGAGCGTAAACAGGCTGCGCAAGCATGCGTAAGAGCGAAACATCATGTGAGTGCTGACCTTGATCATCGTGAGGTATGTGGGATGGTGAGGACCGGGCACGGGGTTCTTCTTGTTCAGCACTTTCTTGCCCTCTTCGTCGAGTTTCCTGAATTCAATGGGTCGCACGCCGCTCGCGTCCAACATTCCCTCCATGTTCATCGCTGCTGTGGCTGCTTGGATCATTCTGGAATAAATTGTGAACAGAATACACAATTTGCAAAATGAAACATATAAGTAAGTACGAGTACAATCAGTAGGATATTGCCTGGACGGTCCAAGCGTGCGACGCGTGCGCGGGCGGTCTGCCAGTGGTAGTTGGGCGCGGCCTCGCTCAGCTGTTCGAGATCGTCATTCATCAGATTTCGGCCCACGTACAGTGAACTCCAAACCGCAGTGGACAAGCAGTGGGACCGCGGCGCGGCGTTCTTGGGCAGAGACACCAGAGTCAACATGCAGAGCCCCTGTGTCTCTGCCCAAGAACGCCGCGCCGCGGTCTCGCACCTTGTTCATGGCCGTTTGGAGTTCACTGAAAGTGTTTTTTCTCTCCGTTTGTTCTTCATAAACCCAAGTGTACTTGAATTGTTGGAACCTCTTGCTCTGAAACCAGTGAATGGCGCCCTCAGACAGCTGAAAGAGGCCTGGCTCAACTACCACAGGCAGACCGCCTGCGCACGCGCCGCACACTAGGCCCACATCAAAAACTCTACAGACGGATCGATGTAGGTGTCCATACTCATAGTCATACTTATACACGTATGGTACAGCAAGGCGAGCACAGTTTCGCCAGGGTTCTGACAGGTCCTGACATGATCTACATGGATCCTAACGTGTCAGCTCAGAGCAGGACCAGTTACACCTGTCAAGATCAGCGTGGAACGTGTCAGGACATGTTAGAACAGTAGCGAAACGGTGATGCGCTGCGGTTGCGAAGCGATGCGTAGGAGAAAAGGATTACAGCAAGAATAAACATAATGGCAAGACGTGATGCGCAAGATAGAATTTGACAGAGGGTGAAGAGACGGTTGAGGAGGGGAGCATCTCCATTTTTCCTTTCATTCAGGCAGGGTTGCTTAATACAACCATTTACTTGCGCTGCAGACGGAGGGACTGAAGGGCAAAACGCGGACGCGTGACCTTTTCGAAGTAAACAAGGTACCATATGACAAAGAAGCATCGCAAATGGGCTGAATACGGGCAAGATAAAATGGAAAACATGCAAATGGGACCAGGATAAATTGCAGGTGGTGACGCAGACCAGAAACAGGAACACAGTAAACTGAGGCGGCGGAAGGGAGAACAAACATTTCTGGAAATGTTTGAGGAACAGAGGGATGAGGCGTAGAGCGAAGGGTAATCCCCGTCTACCATAGAACACTTTACTTCAAGGGATGTTTTTGGTGGGCAAAATTAACTCGGAAAAATGGGTAACCCAAAAACCCAAGTGTCTAAAAGTGGGTATCCCAAAAGCCCAAGTGTCTAACCTTCAAAGCGAGGACCAGAGCAGCTTCTGCCCACATCACATCCCAACATAAGCCATGTGTTTTTGGGCCGCACGTGGGCCCGTAAATCCGCAGCCCTAAGCGACCAAACATCAACAAATGTTCCAATAACAAGCCATATGGCGGTTTTGAGCACATCATTTCAGCTATTATGCAAAGGCCTAACCCCTCTATAGGAATCCGTTTCGGAAAAAAAAAAACTCAGGATACTCTGCTAGGAAGCGGTCTAAGTTGGAGCTTAGCAAAATATGGCACACACAGCTGTTATCCCACCAAATGTCGTAGATTTTTGAGACAGACCCTTCGGACAAACTACAACTATTTCCTCTTGAGAAGCGGCCCAGTTCAGGTGAGCGGGAAGGCCACAACCTTCCTGGGAAAGTTCATGAATCCCGTCATTGTGGTGTAACCTACATATAAGGAAGAAAAAAGCAAGGTATACCACTCAGAGAGGTAAGAAGGCGCGGTTTCCCCACTATTTTTTGATTAAATTGGGATCCTAGGGGAGTGGTTCCAGGAATCGCCAAGCCACGACATTAGGGAATTCCTTTGCAGCAGGTTACCCAGTGGGTAAAGAGTCGCCGAAAAGCAATCACAGGACCCAGGGAAATAGTGAACGTCCAGCAAATTGTTGAAGATGTCGAAATGTAGCTTTAGGAAGGATACGTAGAGAGGAAGCAAACCAAAAGGAGAACACATCATGAGCCACCTTCTCCCAACAGGGGAACCCCCACCGTGGGCCACGTTCCACCAACCGCGCTAGGAAACCGTCGCTCGAGCACTGCTCATTGTGAGCGCGTCGATGCAGTAGAAAAACATCATGTGAGAGGGGAACGGGGGTGTTTACCGCTCGAGCCACCCCGCGGGCCCCCTTGGCAGCCAGCCAGCTCCTCCCCTTCGTCGGCGACATCGGCAAACCAGTCCCAGTCGTTTCGAGGGGTTTTTATGAATTCTGTGGGAGAAGAGCAGGAATCGGTGACATATCGGTGGAGAATCGCTGATGGGGTCTTTGTGGATGGTGGGATCGTGGTAAGACGTCCAAAATATCGAAAAGAACTTCGTTTCCACATTATTAGAGCTGTTAAGGGGGGGGGGGGGCTCAAAATCTACATTCAGAACCTCTAGAGCAACTTGTAAACAAGTATGTGTTCAGTGTAACTTGCAAACAAGCTTTTAGGTCTCAAAACCTTACACATTAGTACATAGAGGTCATCAGCACAAAGATAGTTGCTGCAGGGGTTCTGGGTAATATCATGCGTTTAAATCCATTTTTTAAAAATGTTTTATAACTTTTGCTAGCCAGTTTTTTAGGCATTAGGGAACATAATCCTAAAAATGGGAGCATGCGTTGAAAGTAAAATCCATGCTTCATATGCAGCGCAATTCATGAAGGTAAAGGTTGAAAATTCGTCCTTGATCCAAAAAATAAACGAGCTTCTTAAAATTTATTTTTTTGTGTTTTAAAAATGCGTCTAGGGCCCGGATGCATCATTCAGAGGAACGGTCATCTTATACTAGTGGGTATAATTACCCTAGGGGTTGCAGCCAAGTACAGACAGTGTTGCCCATAGATAAGTCTGCTAGTGATTGCCAAGGCTTGGATGCATCATTCAGAATACCCAGTGTAAACGTAACAACTCCCACGTTAAGGATGAGTTAGTTGAAAATGGGGGAGGTGAAGTTTATCCAGGGGCTGCATGCCTCATTAAAATTACCCAGAGCAAACGTCTTAGCACCCCACAAATTTACCCGTGAACATGGGCGTCAACATGTTTACCTCGAGCAATCTCAATGGTGCATCTAAAGCCTGGGTATTATCAATGGTGCATGCGGTCCCAGCTAAAGGGTAAATTCGACTACGTCAGCACGTTTACTATGGGTAATCTTAAGCCCATATACTGGTAACAGGATTTCTGTCGGGGGCCTACTTCATTTCTCCATGTAAAAAGATAATCTGCTACACCTTCTTACGTTCTGAAAACACAATTCTATTTTAGTCCTAGCAGAGCGAAATTTCTTTCTTAATTTGTTTTTTTTTGGCACATCTTTAATTTTACTCAAACAAAAAACTGTAAAAATATACGTGTAATAAAGGTAATATAAAACAAAGGATGAGACAAAAGATAAGAGAGTATTAGGTCTGGAACAATTTCTTAACGGAAATCTTCGTTACATTCATTTCTCTGCGAATTCTTAAGAGAATAACCCTACGAGTTGTTAGTTGGGGTATAAGCGATATCACTACATAGCTAGGATTGTTGCCCATCGATTGAGCAGATCTTTGATGCCTTGAGTCCAGAACTCGAGCGCTCCCCGAAGCAAAGAGATCAAAGACCGCAGTTTCAATGTCGCAGTAGTTGTCGAATGTTTTGATGGGGAAGAACTAGCGCAGCGGCCGAAAAAATTGGTAGTCACATGTAGAGTCACTCGACGACCTATTTGTTACGTTAACAAGGTCACCATGGGTAACCATGAGTACGCGGGTTGGGTGCGCCAAAGACATACACATACCTTACAAAATTTAGAAAAAACTACATTTCGATAACCTTAAAAACAGGAATGGACCGTGTCTCCGTGAACTGCGTTGCTAGGCACATTGAATTTATCTAGTTTTGTGAAAAAGGATTTCTCAGGCAAGCTGGTGATGCTTGAGTCAACTCTCAAAGGTAGCACTTGGCTGGGCGTTGCCCTGACACGATGCGTTCGAGGAGGACTATGCCTCGACCCCAGGGTGAGCTCTCTTCATATTTCATTTTCTGATTTTTCAACAAGCAGAAAACATGAGCAAAAGCCACAGAAGAGCTAGGACGGGATTAAAAGGAAATCTCGGGACGGTTTTCACATGGAGAAACATCTAGTCGCCTAAATCCTTAAACCTAATTAGCAAAGTGTGAGGTACCTCACTTGTCATCGGCGAGGATAATATTGTCCGAATACAAGTTGAAAAAAAAACTAAAACTGAAAAAGCAGCGATTCAAGAGGGTGAATGTGACAAATACCTTGAATGCGCAAAGCCAAGTTTGAAGAAAAAACAGAACTTGACTAGCGACAAATCCTAATCAATTTGGTTACTTGACTTCGGAGCTAGCGAGATCGTGTTTGCTAAAAAAATTCGTTGAAACTGTGGAATCTTCAAGAAAGCACTGCTAAAGACCTAGTCCAAATTGTGACCAGCCACAGCCTATTGCTGTCGTAGCCTCCACAAAGAATCTCTATGTCTGTCTCGTAACTAAGATAGGTTTCTTATGAGGTTTAGTGGGTTTTTTTGTTTACTGTCAAACAGTAAACCTTCATTCTTTCTACAAATTACGCTACGTTCTTCTGTTGTGGGCCTTTTTCTTTGTCGTGTTTTTTTTTCTTCGTCGTTAATCTGAGCCGACTCTAGATACCACGTTTTTTTTGTCTGAAGGACCTGCTCATTTCATGCGTGTGAGGTGAGCGTTTTTCGCGGGCCCATAAAACAGGTGGCTTTAATCGCTGGGATAGTGGGAAATCAACGTTTTCCCAATAATTTCTGTCAAACTTTATATTAATTATCAAGTGAACCAAATAACTATCGAGGAAATTCTATAGTGTGCTATCGTGGCGAGGATTCCAGCGCGAGCGGCGCGGTCGCGCTGCCTGCTTCTCGAATCCGCGAAAAACACGCTGCCATCGACACTCACTGTAAACTGGTAAACTGTCAATAATTCTAATAGTCTTGTGAGTTAAAAAATGTTCTTTGTAAAAACGCCATTGCCCTATGAAAAGATGAGGAAATTCCAGGAATGTATAATATAATTAGGACCGAAAAAGGGGCTGTCAGTCCACGAAATTTCGGCACCTTGGGTTTACCCTTCTTATGAGGACAGTCACTGATGTACATGTATATGATTCAAAGCAGCCAGCAACGGAAAACTCTTCCAAAAAAAATGGTGCAATATTGTAGAATAAACACTTGGTGTTATGAATTTCCTCTGTGTTACAACTGCAACAGAGTTGAAATTGTTCAGATGGGAAGTGATTGCGTTGTTTTGATGGGTGTGAAAACACGTGAGCCACCATAGCAACTATATATGCGTCCGGAAACACCTTTGTCACGTGGCGCAGCAAGAACTATTTTGTTGCGAATCAGTATTTCAGCAATATACAGACATGTACGTAGTGCTGGGGAAGGCAGTCCCGTTTGAGTATCTCATAAGGTAGAGTGAATTAGAGTGAATTCGTAAGCATAGGTATGGTGAACAGTCATGAGGCCTAACGGACTGCTGTGCGCCTCGAAAAACCTGAGGAAGACCTAGGGATTGCCATTATAAAAGAATTTTCAATTGATCAGCACTCATGTGATGATTTCAGAAAGCATAACAAAAGGTGAGAGCAGTTACTCATAGGTGACAGCATCGACAACGCAATGAATTATGAGTCAGCCCAAACTTGAAGAGGAATGAGAAAGTTTGCTCATTCAGTGACTCTGTCATTAGGACATCTCCTACTTGAAGAGACCCAGCAATGTTCATTGTCTTCCAGAAGCTATAGGGCAATTTATACTTGTTAGACGCATGCATCAATTTGCGAGGGATTTTTCATGAAGACCGATCAACAAAGCATGAAATCCTTAGTGGAAAGAATGCGCGGCCGTCGCAAGCCCGAAACGCGTGCGTCTGAGCTGCGTCAGCGATGCGACTAGCCCTATTCTTCATCATATACCTATAGTCAACTCCAAATGTCCGTAGACAAGAGTTGGGGCCGCGGCGCGGGTCTCTCGCTGTCTGCTGCACGGACTCAGCGTGGCATGCAGGGCAGAGACGCGGAGGAAAACCGCGCCGCGGTCCCGACTCTTGTCTACGGACATTTGGAGTTGACTATATGTAGACGCACACGCGTCAGACGCACGCGTCTAATATAGGTAGAATGCTTTTATCTCGGAATTTTTGACGTTAAAGGTGTTAGCGATGTGAGAGTCTCATATTATCATAGCATACAGAACAAAGAAAAGACTGATTTTTCAGGCCTGTAAGACCTAGGTATGTCTGTCTGTCTCAAACTGTCTCAAACTGGATTTTATCAGCAGCATCTCTCTCCTGCGGCACAGTACAATACCGTCGGTAATCTTTGGAAAAAAAGACGAAAAAGACGCAAAGGCGCGTCTTTTGCGTCTTTTTGCTATAACTCAGTTCAGTGCAGAGATAACTGCATACATGTATACATTTTTGGAATCAGCGCATCGAGATCCATAAAATGGCTTTGTGCAGGTTTCTCAACACGTTCAACCTTATGCCCTCAGGGCATTAGCGCTCTAAATTTCATTGAAAAGGAAAGAAGACGCTGCAAAACTCTACATTTTTGTGCAAATTCCCATAAAATGTTGCCGTAATGGTCTGTTCACCACGGTAGAACAAAGTCCTATCATTTTTTTTCATTTGATTAGCTTTGAAATTTTCATGATCTTGCTAAATCAGCGCCTTATAACTACGATGCGATTGGGGCTGGAGGGCTCTTGCTCTCCAAAATTAGAGTAAGCTTTCTCCGCTATAAGCTGCACCTTTCACTATCACTGCAGGTCCCCACCTTTGGTAGAAAAACTGTGCTCTAAATCACACCTTCAACTCCGTCACATCGTATGTTCGTGAGGGCTGAGAAAATTTTTGCTTCTCTAGAGGATCTTTTAATGACAGCACTGAAAGGTGAAGCAGTTGATGAGAACAAGTAATTTCCTTGGAGTAGATAAAAATCTCCTCGAGCCTCAACAACAAAAGTCTCTCAAGCGGATTCAAGCGAATTTTCGCTTTCCTGCGAGCAAACCTTTGCGGACATCCGCTAGACTTCGGTGAAAGCGTAGCGTCTCCTCACAGTGAAATATTCTTGTTGCCCTTTTCTCGGGTCTATGAGGATATGCAAAGATAGCACATCACTGCGACACAGTGGCGGAAGCAGACGGCCGTAGCTAATATGCATGGTTTCGGGATTATTTGAGCACATGAACATCAGAGATTGCGCCACCGAGTAACCGTCGGTAAAGCTTTTTACGGCAGAGAAAAAGGCCAAAAACCGCGACGAAACTAGAGGGCAGCCACTCTCTGTGTGAAAGATGTTGTAGATTTAATGATGCTATTTCTGGATGAAATTTGGACTGAGGTGTCGTAGCGTAGTTTTCGGAAAATATTAGGTTGTTGCAAAATCGATGTCTGATTTTTGGACCACGAACTTTGGATTAATGCTTTGGATTGCCAAGTGGTGCTTTTGCCGCATATTTTGTACTCGTTCGAAAGCAAATTTCTTCCTCTTTCTGCCTGTTCATTTTTGTTCAGATCTGCTAACTATTACTGTGATTTTTGGACTTGAATTAAAATGTACTCGTCCGCTGAAATTCGTCTTCAACTGTATTGTGGGTTCGGACTCGATAGCAAGAGAGTGGCTTGGACATAAAATATTACCAACCTGTGCAGGAAGGAATGCTCAACAATGTGGTAGCCCAGTGTTACCCCAACTCATTTAGTGTTGGAGACACGTACTGCAGAATTATGGACTAAAATTCAATGACCTCAACGCAGTTTTGAAAGCACTGCTGGAAGCTATCACCAGGAGATATGTTCAGTATCTCGAAGAAGGCCTTGAGGTTCATTATTCCATTATTTATGGGGCCATCGGAGAAACAAGCTTGATGGAAAAACTGAACAAGTGTATCCAATTCGATTGTCGCCCAGTATTTCACAGTGGCTCAAGACCACACTTTTCACTCAAGACGCTCTGGAAGTAGATGCAGGCGGAGATCGAGACTCTCCTTTATTTGCCTTACTCAGCAGACTGTTCCCCTACAGATGACCACAAATTCAAGCGGTGGGACCCATCCCCTAAAGAAAGAATAAGCCACAAAAATACATTATCTCGAAACGATCGCGCCGATTTTCCTGGGTCGGGAAAGCTCGGCTTCAGGGCTAATGGGGCAATAACGTAGTAGAAAGATGGCGAAGATGTGCTGATTCGAACGAGTACTAAATCTGCGGGAAAGGTTCAGTTTTTGCCAAGTTACAACAATTCAAAGTCAACTTGTCGAAATCCGACATCGATTTTGCAACAACCTAATATTTTGTTAGATGCAGAAAGGTGCATTCCCAATTTGTCACCCTAATATGCATTGTATTGTACGGATGACAACAACACTTGCGAGAAAACGTCCCACATCTATCATGTTGTAGGAAGAACAAGTGTTGGTTCATCACTGCCGCTTTGTGCACGCAATCCTGGACAACCTTCGAAAAAGTACACAGAAACTAGTGAAATTTTCTCTAATAAGGCCAAATTTACTCGCACCTGGGAAATTCTGGGTTTTTCGCAATTTCTCGGAAGTTCGGAACCTCAAAAACACCTTATCATCAGAAGTTACGAGAGCTGCACGCGTGGACCATACCCATACCTGATGTAGTGTTCCAGATGCCTCCTCGTGGCCTAGCGCGCTCCAGCGGAAATTAAAGGGCGCGCTGCACAGCAACAGAAAATGGATACCGTATCTCAACATTTCGCTGCTCGCTAGATTCGATTTCTTTTTGGGGCTACAAATATTTTTAAGTTAGGAGTAGGATGCGTTAATTGTAATGTTTTCACATTTCATTCTGATTATCTTGGATAGTTTTCCCCGTGATTTCCTATGGTCGTGATGTTGATCAAGTTCCTCTGGTCCTATGCTTGATTTTGGTAGTTGTCCGCCTAAATTTTTCCGAGAAATTTGCTTAAATTCTGCGGGTGCTTTCAAAGTCTTGTGAGAGTAATGTAATTGGAGCTAAATTTGTTTTGAAGAAGTACATCTTTGGACGGGCAACTCATAAGTAGTTTGGTTTCGAGCTGTTCCGTTTTTTTTCACCATACGTTTCCACATTCACTTCAGCATTTCATGATGTAGGAGTAAGTTTTCAATCAGTCATATGCTGTCTTTTACCTTTTTTCAGAAGTTTTTGCACGTGAAAAATTGTCAGCATATTTTTGCACGTGAAAAATTGTCGGCATAATCTACGGTTTTGTAATTATGGGATGTCAATTTTCTCTTGTTTCTTTTGCGCTCGCGATATAATGCACCTTTTTTTCAAGAGAAAAACAAGGCGTAACCATTGTGAATTCCAGGGTAGAATGGGTCTTCACAATAAGCCCATCGTTATCGATGGCAAGGATCACCTTCTGGGACGACTCGCCTCAATTGTGGCCAAGCAGCTGCTTCAGGGCGAGAAGGTCGTTGTCCTGAGATGCGAGGAGATCGCTATCTCTGGAAACTTCCACCGCTCCAAGCTGAAGTACATGAGCTTCCTCCGTAAGAGATGCAACATCAACCCTGCTCGTGGTGCCTTCCACTACCGATCGCCAGGAAAGATCTTCTGGAGGACAGTACGCGGTTGGTTTTGTTTTTTTTTTTTAAATTTAAATGGCTCGTCATATCTATCTTTCTCCTTTTTCTTTCTAAATTCGGGTCAAGAAGTTACATGAGCTTTCTGACGATGATGATTTGCATAACTCTCAGTTTCCGCCCAAACTCTACCCACCTTGTTTATTTAATGGGCTGATCATGAAAATTAAATTCATTTTCATCGTCAGCACGTATACTAGAGTTGCGACAGGCACCAAAACGATACCTCACAGAATCTTTAAAACTGTATGCACTGAGGTTATTTGGTACGCTGATCAGAAGTACTAACTTCACTTCACAGCACACTGTCATTCTCCTAACATAATTTGCTTCTTCCATATCGTGATAGTAATCCTAACATAACCGTACAAAAATGACGTTATTTTGCAGTGTGGGGTTGAAAAATGACTTCCTGAGACAAAGTTTTGGAAAAATTTTCTTGCTGAGATTTTTGGGCCAGAATTGTTTTACAGTATTTTTTTATTCTCGTGGTATCTTTTAACCCATCCATCTGCGAATTTCGCTCCTACAAATAGTGGAACTTTTTAGGCTGGCAAAATCCGATATTTGTATCCCTTTTTTTTTAATCTTACATGTTGAGTAGTGGTGAAGCATCGTTGTTTTGTAGGTTGATCAAAACTCTTATCTTTCAAATTCTCGTTTGTGACACCCTCACTTTCATGGGCGACAGAGAGAGAGTTTCTGTAAATGAGGCGAAATCTGTTGTCTTCCTTATTAATCCGTTAATTGGCTTTAACATGGCTATTTATTTTTCCACTATTTGGCCTTCTTCCTTGAAGTTTTGTAGCTGTTCAAAACTCCGTTGGTGCGACTCGTTCACTCAATTTCTGCAGTATTGTCGTCATTTTTATCCTCTTATCGCTAGCTGCTTGACGTGGGTTCGACCAGTAGCGTTTGGGGAGTGGGATCCAAAATGTCTTTGTTGAAAAAAGCCCAAATGTATGCTGGAAAAATGAATGTTGTCGTGTTTTTTCTTACTGCACAAGACGATTTCATTATGGGGTTTGAATAACGATTGAAGGATAACATTGGCATTATCTCGAGCAGTAGGAACTTGATAGATAATGTATTTATTATGTCGTCAAGTATGAAGTGTCTGATTTTGAATGAGAAGGTTTTGAATAATGGTTCTCCAAGAAGATGAGGTAGCATTTCCAACATCATTTTAAAAGTCAAAACATTTTTTCTACCAAGAAGTGGACTAAGCCTAAGGGGAAGTTGTGGTCAAGTAGAGCAAGGTTTGGCCAGTGCACTGAGTGGCAGGTCCTTGCTCCCTCCTAACTCATTGTTTAGGAGGCGCAGTTTTGCAAAAAAAAAGGTCAAAAATGGTACCGATTTTTGGGGGCCAGATAGTGGAAAATTTGTTCATCCTGCCACTTTACTGTGTCGTATTGCCTTGAATACCTGAATAATGTAGGGATGCGAAGGGCAAACCTTGCTGCATATACAGGCATAGTTTGTCTCCTATCCGCTTAAGCTACAGCTTCGTGCTCATCGTAACCCAAGTTCTTCACTACGCCCACTTTGCAGGTTATATCAGCGGAGAGAAATTTCACAAACCATCGGCGTCCCGTCCTTTTTTCATCCATCTTCTCTCCGAACATTCTTGGGTATTTCGAGTTGCCCTTGCTTTACAGGCCACGCGGTGGAACCCATATTCCGAAACGATACGATTTTTGGTCTTTGAGTAGTTTCACAAAAGTCTCACACAAAAATATCAAAGGTTATGGAAAATCAAATAGGTGTTTTGTTTTTTTTTTTTGAAAGAGAATATTTTGAAAGAGGGAGAATGTACCTTCATAATGGAGAGAAAGGTGAGAATAGATATGATAAAGCCCCGAAGATACCAGCTGTCAAACTGACCACTTAAAAAATCAGACATTTCATACTTGACGACCTAATATATTTGCTTTTGGAATACTGCATGACGAATACAGGGAACGTCAATCATCATGGCATCTCTCGAAGTGGAGTTAGCGCCCCATCACTTGTTAAAGGCAGCACCCACGGAAATTTTCGTGTTGAAGATTTCGCTGAATTTTAAGGTTTTCAGGGACGTTGAACTCATAGGCAGTGATGAAACAGCGTGAAACACGCCGGAAGACTAGAAATGAAGGTGCTGTTTCCCATGCGTCCACAGCGCGGACGAGTTTTCCGCTAAGGGTATACGCGCGTATCGTCACGAATTCTTGTGGATGGTGCGCATTCCATACCCTACACTGTACAATATTCCTTATACAAAATGATACATTGGGTTAGACCACTCGTAGCGTGCCAAATCAATAGCGTTAACTGGCGTGGCGGACACCAAATGGCCATGCTCGGCTCTATGTCCACGGCAGTATTTCCACAGATAGGCCGCTTTTCTCTGCGTTCAAGTCATCATTGTGATTGTCTGGCAGCCGACCACACGGAGAACAACTCACCTCGAAAGCGAGGATTTCCGTGGGTGCTGCCTTTACGCCACGTTAATACGAGTTAGCTCAAACGTTGATCCTGTATCGGTTAACGCATGGTAACGTGGGCTAATGAATGAAGTGAAGCTGCTCCCGATACGAAGAGTGCAATCGTGATTGACGCTCCCTGTACTGTAGAGCATTTGAATTATGGAGAAACGGTAATATGTGTGGTTGTTTTACATTTCTCCCATTATGTTTATTTTTTTTTGTTTATATCTTTATCCGCGCGCTCTTGATGCTCCTATGATCAGGCGCAGTAGTCAAAGAAAAATCAAGAGATGTAAATGCAAATTTTAAAAAAAAAAACATGTTTGAGGCGACCTATTTGCGAGTCTATATTGTTCTTAACCATCTTTTGTTCTCTGCCTTATGAAGTTTGATAGAGAGGGGCAATGACGTTGATTTCTAACAATAAGTAGTTTATATATTCTGGCTCATATATTTTTTCAACCTTGAGTTTCAACATATCCACCCATTTTCAGCTGTCTTCATTTCGTTGTTCTTTGCGCTCAGTTCTAAACATTTTCAACTCCCTGATTTAGGTATGCTGCCTCACAAGACACCTCACGGTAACTTGGCCCTGAAGAACCTTAGGGTGTACGAAGGAGTTCCAAGCGCTTACGATCGCGTGAAGAAGATGAATGCCCCTATCGCCAACCGACATCTTTGCCTGAGGCCCCGACGCAAGCACTGCACAGGTATCTTTTTTTTTCTTTCTTTCATTTTAATTTCATCGGTAGTACTTATGCAACCATGGCGTGTTTGGGAGATTCACATTTTTTCTAAAAGTCTAGCTTCAAATTCTCGATGTTGTTATCACACGTTGAATAGATCGGTTATGTACGTTTAGAAATAATGCTGCTTTTCTTCAGAGCTTGCATTATTCTTGACCTTATAGAGTTATAAGTTAATTTCTTGCAACACCGAATTTACCCTCGGAAAGACCTAGCTCAAAAACTTTGAACAATAACCTGTACTGCGTTGTCACCCGCTTGTTGTGTGAGCATCCAAACGGAACTTTGTCAAGCTCGTAAAACTCGGGACTTTACACATATTTTGTATGTTGCTAGCATTTCCGTCTATCCTCCGAGAAATTTTATTAGTCGTCACTTTGATCAATTTATGAAGAATCAAGAATTAGTCTGGATTTTAATCAGCGGAAAAAAGTCTGACAAGTTAATCCTAGATTTCAAAAATTTAGGAGCATGATATTCAAAATGTTGTGGAACTACTTCTTTTTCTGAAGTTATGCTCTTCCTAGACGGATCTCAGTTTATACAGAGGGCGCCATAAATTCGGGCACATCATATCTGGTAGCGCCACGGTAGCGAATCTAATATGATGACATAACCCCTATGGCCACAATCAGCCACCCTGATAGCGACTCTATCACAACACGGAAATGTCGGTGTTTGCTGTTGTAATACCACAAACTCGAATGGGAAGCGCTTTTTTTTTGAACTAGAGCCACTCTTCAGAGGAAAACAATTCTTTTTCCTCAAAACAATGGAGATATAAAAAGCATTGAAAAAGTTGAACGTCACGTCAGAGTTTCATTTCCCTTCCCTCCGAAAATTTTAGTATATTTTCGAATAAATCCCTTCCATAAAAAGGGTCAGATTACGGATTACCATGATGTATGAATAAAATAAAAATAAAATAAAATGAACAGGGCTGTTTAGTTGGTCGCCTTTCACATGAGGTCGGATGGAAATACCAAGACGTAGTCGCTAAGCTTGAAGCCAAGAGGAAAGTTAAGGGAGCTGCATACCACGAACAGAAGAAGAAGCTTGAGAAGCTCTATGAACAGGTATATTTCGTCTGAGTTATCTGAGTTATTATTTACATCAGCATGTAGTATTTATTGTTTACATCTACATGTACATGTGAAATAGAACACTGAGCCACTTCGATTACGGTTTTGCATGGGGATGAAGGGAATCATAACAAAAACTTGTTGAAAGAATGTTGGTAATTTTGCATGGCATGAGCTGGTCCTTGAAGCACTTTCTGCTAGGCTGTTGTTACAGAGTTGGGTAAGAAAAAAAAATCACGTAATTGATTATGGCCAGTTAGTACTGATCATCTACTGATATAAGTGAGACTGCAGTACTCAATCTTATAATGTTTTCTCGTGTTATTTGGTTTTGTCTGTTTGAAGCTGATCTAGGTGTTTTTAGGCAAAGAAGAACGCTGCTTCCAAGATTGCTCCTTACCAAAAGATCATCGAGAGCTGTGGATACAACTGAGTAATTGTTATTGTTATTTGCAAATGATAAATCTTTGTTTGTTATATTTATGATTGTATCATTCTACTCAGGAAAAATGTAACACATACAGCGCATAGGTTCTTTCCAGAATTTGCCCAGGTGCCTCGTTCTTACTTTGGCGGCTAGCGCTGTCCTCTGTACCCTCTCCTCTATTTTTCCGGTTTTATTTACTTAATTTTTTCCGATACAGCACTAGAGTAAAATACAGGCCTAACACTTTAAAGATTTACTTTTTTTGCCTCTACCTGACACCTGGCCTTCGCTACCATCGTAGGTTTTTGGAAATTTTAAGGGAGAGATGCGAAAGCCAAGCGATATCCTCATGTATACAAGGTTCGACGAATAAGATTTATACATAGAATCTTCATTAACATACTTCATAACATCAATAAGTCTTAGAACAAGAAGACAACATTCAATTAAGACGTCGCAATTAAGGCGTTGCCTATGGTCGTTCATAGTCTGTATTTGTCACTTGAAATAGAAATGTGCACATATAGGACAATGATCATTTTGACACTTTAGTGGAGAGCATATTCCTCACAGGTTGATATCAAATGCTGACAGTGTTGCAGCGATGCTCTGAATGAGAATAACCAGTTCTTCGCAGGCGTTTGTAGCTAATATAGCCGGTAGATATGGGTGAATTTATGTGGCGTGGTCATTTTTACGCTGGGTAATGTTAGCGATGCATGCTGCCTCAGATCTCTCAGGGTTTCGCTTGCTTTAGGATTGTTTTGGTAATCTTCCCTGTACAGTAACAAGGTACTCAACGCTGGTAAGGGTCCGCCTTGGAATGGATGAAGGTATGATGACGTCAGAACAAGCCGTTGGTTACGTACGGAAGGTCACTAGGTACTTCAAACGAGCTTCATTCTTCCTGTGGATGAAATGTCGAGACTTGTAATTTGCACATCTTATGGTGATGTCACCTAACGCGCTGGAGCTAATTATAGGCAAGCGGCAACCGTGTTGACAGCTGTGTAAATGATGGGTAAGTTTGGGGTGGGTTAACGTGTTTACCTCGGTAATCTCTATGATGCATGTGACCACTGGATATAGGCAGTGTCAAGCATGGGTAGAAAGGTAGAAGGATGCTATTTAAAGGGTCAGTTTGGGTACGATGACACGTTTACAATGAGTAACCACAATTGTGCATCCAACAGGATCCGCGCGCATTAGCAGATTATCTCGGCATCAGCACCTAGGGCGTCAGCACTTTTACCCTGGGTAATCTCAATAATGCATCACTGCCCATGCGCAGAAGTGGGTAGTGCATTGGAAAGGGAAACCGTGGGCTTGACGTGAGATACATAACCCCTAACTCCTCTACCCCCCCCCCCCACCCAGATCAGGGTTACCCAACAAAGAACTGATCCAGATGCTTCATTCACGCTCATTAAGGGCTGCATCCGCGAAATTTTCCATACTTGGTATTTGACCGCATACCAGGACATTCAGTGGTGAAGTTGTGCAGAACATGCGAGACAACCAAGAAATCGGAGAGCTGTCTATCGTGCATGGGTAATTGTTTCCCTAGATTACCGTGAGTCCTGCCACGAAAGCAGAACGCCAACACGAATGCCTAGAACTCATCAAATCTGCGTACAGTGGCGCGTCGTTTGGTTTTAATTCAAATAAGGCTTAGTTTCGCGTTTTGTCTGGTGATAATTGTGATCCGCCAACCATCACCGCTTTGACACTCGGAGTAAAAAATATCGAAGGGTTCTGCCTGTGAAGAATTTTTGTCTTCAGCCCAGAGCATCACTGAGGAGATATGCTAATTTGACAATTAGACACTGAGAGGATGGATGATGATTCTGGACAATGTGCCTGCTTAAATTTTTTTCTTTGTACATTTACGAGTTATACTCACGCCAATGAAAACACAGAAATGTGGATGAGTGAGGAGCTGGTGCAACGTAGAAGTCAGACTGTTCGCTGGGAAACAGAGGGATAGGATAGTGTAGCAATGAAGGTGAGAAATTTCTGAAAGGAATGGAGATGGCAGTGAGTCCTGTGCTCCGAATGTGGTCACCATCGACGGCCAGAACAAATCCGGAACCGGGTAGTCAGGAATGAGACGTGCAAAAACAAGGAAACACTGCCACTTGAAGTGAGAGCCGATCAACAATAATTATGTACGTACATACATTGAACATCATGATAGAGGAAGGATTCGACCCGGATGTGTGAGAGCGTTTCGCGGGCGGTCGAGGAGCCGACGCACCACCGTGCGCCGCGTCCGCGGTCACTTCGCTGGCCGCCGCGCACGCGTGCGCGCGGGCCAGCAGACCTGTGGTGGACGGATCCTCGCGGCGTCGCGCCGATTACGGTGTGTGCACTATGGTCGCAGCAGATCGACCAGTGTGAGCAGCAAGACGACGAACAGGGCGGCGACTCGTGAGCGCACGTCGGACGAGTTGCAGCCGTCCGAGTCGCACGCCTGCACACATCCGGTGTAGTGGTGACCCTCGAATTTGAAGTGCCCGCAGTGGCTTATCCGCACTATTTCTGAAAAAAAATTCTGTATATGATCATACAACCAAAAATATACATAAGAATGATTATTTATGGAATGAAAATGAAAAAAAATCATGCTAGGTGATATTTCAGTATTTCAAAACATAGACTAGTAATGATTAAGAGGGCAAAAGATTCCATTGTGTCCACTGAATCCCAATGTTTTGTGTGATATGGCGTGGTGACCGACTTGAACCCGTCTAGGAGCCTTATACCTGGGAAGGGCGGCTCTACCAAGCGCCGCGATTGGTTGGTTGCGTGAACTGACCAATGGAGGAGCTTGGCCGCCGCCATCTCCAGGTATAACGCTCCACATCCGAACCCGTTGACATCCATACTTATACTTTAGCCCCACCCAGCGGCGGCATCAGGCGGAGAGTCCGTCCACACAATCCGGGAGTGGATCGACAAATTGTTAGAATCGTTCGTGAAAAAGAATTTGCATGTATTAGCTCATATTCAATTCCCTTTTCCCAATAACCTTTATATTTGTTCTTTGTCAGCGCAGATTTGATTTTTTGCTGTACTCTTGAAATTATGAGTCTGTTTGCGAAATTTCGGCAATCTGGTTCCCTCTTTGGTCGAAATCCCAGTTTTTCCTACCACGTCCCCTCCAGCCCAACCCTCTCCGGTCTACCCCCACCACTGGTAGGTAAGCCTATCCCGAATCTCTAATTTTAGTGTTTTTCTTAGGCGTTATATGCAAGTACACAACACTTCAGTGCTTCGGACCCTCTCACCGCGCCGCAGCAACTGCGCCTTGGCACCCTGATTATCTGCGCATCCCTACATATTATCGTCTTCATTCTCATCTGATCCTCTTGCTTTCTATTCCAGCCTGTCTAAACTGGTTATAAAACGGCTGGGCACAGGCTTCCAACATTTGAGTTTCTTTTATGTTATGAGTTCCCCTCTCTTTCTTTACCTCTCTCTCTCCTTCTCTCCTATGAAAACACAATACATATGAGAGTAGAGAAACTTCACCTGTAGATCATTTGTGCATCTTGGTTTAGTAAACTAACCGAATTTTGAGATAAATATTTATTTATTTATTTATTTATTCCATACACCTTAAAGGTATGCCAAAATTTTAAGAAAAAAAACACGTTCCGTACTGTAAACCAGAAGATGCAAGAATGGGACTTGACTTGGTTCAAGGGTGAAATTTTATTATACGAGGGAACGTGACTGTTTAGAAAAAATATTCAGTCCTTTTTCTCCTATTCATGTTGTGAACCCCAGAAAAAAGTGGAACTACAATTCCTTCCTTATGAAGTTAACAACTTCTTACAGATGCTTAGCTGGTTAATACTTCCTCTTCCGTATTCAAGAGTATTAGGGAAAACCCTCTGCTTTCGTTTAATTCTGTGCAGGAAATTGAGCCAAAAGAAAAGAGAAAAAAAGAGAACATGGATGGGATGGTAATGGTACGAATTTTTCTGGAACTCAGGTAACTTAATTTCTTGGTTCTGGAAGAAAATTGACAGAGTGTAGAAGATAGGGCCAAATGAGGTGTTATGGTAAAATTATAATGAACATTCGACTTCGAGTAAGGTCCGCAAATTTCGGTATATGAAAATGAGGGAGCCTTCCGGCAAATTTTATCTTTCCTCTAGGGCTACATGGCTGGGATTCATAAAACCCTAACCAAGTAAACCAGCGTTGGTTAGCGCGATTGATTTCTGTAGACTATGTACGTAATCGTAGGAGGCACAGGAAGTGAAATTTAGTTTGTTGGCCTGGTTTTGCTTGCTTATTCGAATGTTTGCCTCCTCCAAACTTGAATATTTGTTCTAATCTGTGTATTTCTATGCCAATTCGTGTTAAACTTAATAAAAAATGCTGATGTCATCCTCAAGAAACCGACCTGTATCGGCTGTTAAAGTCCCTGAGTCGAGAGCACACGTTCGGATTATCATCGTCTTCGAGACGTTTTCAGCTGCAAGTTGTTGTATGAACGGAAAATTTCCATTGGAAAAATGTTCACACAGCTCCTACCTCTGTGTCCAATGATTTTGATGCAGTGGTCGGCTGGAAACAGGCCTTGTCGGCCTTTCTTGAAAGCCCAACACGGGTGGTGGTAGTTCGCAATCGAAGCAGCTTCTCGCTGCTGAAAATAAACTCACAATTACCAGTTAATAAGTAGTGCGACACCTAGTGGTTTGCTTCGTTTTGTTGCTAGATGACGGAAAGAGCTGAAAAAAAGGAGAAAGCAGTGGGAATAGAAATTCTCGAACAGCATGAGACTGGTGGAGTTGCGCTTAATCTATGTCCTTATAGTTTGTTTATTTATAGCAAAAACACGGTTAATAGGAAAGGCTGAAAAAAAATGAGGCTTGAAATTTGAATCTCATTTCGTATACCTTCCAAATATATTAGTTTTTCCAGTTTTCACTGGGTCGAACTTCTGGAACATGCTGGTAAGTAATATTCAAATTGATATTCATATCAAATACTAAATGTCTAAAATGGATTTCTCGACGTATAGAGTCCTATTAGTTTTTAAATGATTGAATACACAAACCGACGAACCTCAATGCTTTTCTTAGGCCCTTTCCGCCTATTTATACACATATTTCGATTACTTCTCCATGCTGTTCCACGATTTCTCATACAAAGCTACAAACATACAGCAGTTGTCGATGGGGGTGCGTTTTTCGCGGCCTCGAGAAACACGCCGCGCGACCGTACCGCGCGTGCTAGAAACTATATCGTCATCCTGATTTAGCCAATTTTAACTGGTTTGTTTTCCGCACAAAGCACAGACAGCAACATTTGAACGGAAATTGCAGGACAGGCACACACGATGGCAGTAGCGGACGGAGAAAGTGGGCGGGAAGGGGTTGGGGCATGGGAAAAAACTGCGGTCTCCGTCGTTCTGGCGACTCGGACAGGAAACAAAATTGATGAAAATATCAATTTTAATAACAAATAACTAATAAAGATTATTTAAAAAAATAATAATAAAAATTAGCAAATAAAAATATACTAATATGAAGTTTTCATTGATTTTGTAAAGTAGTTTTAAAAAGTCGGCGATCTATTCTCGGGGGGAGGGGGGGGG
>JARK01001563.1:263254-293336 GCA_000688135.1 Ancylostoma ceylanicum
GGGGGGGGGGGGGGGGGGGCTGCTTCCGCCACTGCACGATGGGTATGCTGAATGCCCGAGGAACACGTATAATCGCGAAAAATAGTTCTAATCCACTAAATCGAGACGAAGTACGCCTGAAGATAGCGTTACAGTGCCTGACGATATCGATTTCTGGCACGCGCGGCGCGGTCACGTCACGTGCTTCTCGAGGCCGCATAGGACACATCCTTACGACGCGTACTATAACTGTAGCACTAAACAGGGTATTTTTTGCTAGATGCGTGCGTAGTGCGTGCGTCAGACGCAAACATTGCTATGCTGGTTATTGTTCGTGGAGACTGGTAAACGAGACACATGAATGTGAATGAGAATCACGCTCAAACGCTGCTCCGTAGATGCGCGTCACCTGTGCTGCGTTAGAGTGCGTCTCGGCCTAGACCTCATCATGCAGTCGCACGTATGACGCACGCACAGTATACAATGCCGTTATCGTTCCCCACTCTTAAATTTATAGCTGAAGAAGAGTTGCGGAACTATTTCTCGATGTCATTAATAAATTAAAAAGGACATGGCATGTACATAGTGCATAGCATGCACGCATGCGGAAGAACGTGCTAGACGCTAGTTGAAATAGTGAATATTCCGCAGAAACATCAAATATCCAGTCTTGCAAACGTTTTTTTTTTATTTTGTGAAACTTCCAATAATTACTTCTCATTAACGAACCGTTGTAGAAACGCAATCTGTTCGGGCAAAACTCAAACCACTGACTTGATTCACTATTGCTTTTATGTACGTCAACCCGTTCACCCTGGATAATATCAATAATACATCCAGTCTATGGGCGCCAACAAATTTACCCTCGGTAATCTGAGTGGTGCATACAGGCCCGGTAGATAGAGACCAAGGTTGAGCGGAAGTACTGCGTAGGACCTCAAGTTAAGAAAACTTCAATTTATTGGAGATTTGGAGGAGGAGGAGGAGGAGTAGGAGGAGGGGGGGGGGGAGAGGGTAAAAACAACAGGTATGACTGGTTATAGCCCAGCTACCGCTAATCTTCCTGGAATGTAATGATTAGAAGCCTGCATGAGACCAAAGTCGAGGAACTTGCGAGCTTTCAAAGCAGGGATTCCGCTTATTCTGGTAGAGACGAAGATTGTCCAACATTTGCAGCATTAAAAATTTCTGGAGTTAAATTTGTCCGTAATGGATAAATTGAAGACCAGTTTCAGGAATGAGTTGGAAAATTGACGGGGATTAGCACTTAGTCGTGCAGCCCTGCAGATGAGGAAGTAAATAAGGGGTAGTATGCATAATTGTGATCCCCCAGGGAAAACGTGCTAACAATACGCAAATTTACCCGTCGCTAACATACATATGTATACAGTGGCGGTCACATACATATTTAGCACACCCGTGATTTTGGCCTACAGTATTTTTTGCATTTCTCAGCCTTATGATGAGCAATCAAAACGAGGTTCGAGTATGTGTTGGGGCATATGGGGGCTTCCTTCCTGTTGCTTACCACGGGCACAAAATCGGTTCAAACTGAATTAAAAAATAAAAGTTCAATTTCTCGGTTTTCCGAAACTCTGTGTAAAATTTCTGTATCTCGCCATGGAAGGAAAGGGAGTGGTGATTCGGATCGAGCATGTTTCCCTTCAACATTTCCCTAAAAACGCTTTTGCCGGACTCCACGCACCGGCTGGAACCAAAGACAGAAACAAACCGTCAATTTCGTCGAAAATTCCAATTTAATGAATCTTGCTAGTAAAGCAAGCCCCGGAATATTCCTTTTAGTATCCGATTGCCTGTAAGCAACGCAAATCGGGAAAAAATCCACAGCTGGAAATGCATGGTCCGTCCTTGGAATCACCGTGAATCTTTCTTTCACCATTTTTTCACTGCTGTTGACAACTTTCGCCCTCCCCTTAGGTGACAAACTGCTCATCGACACTACTGTAGCAAAACACGCATTTATATCGAGAAAACAATGACATTTTATCGAGGTTCAGTGAAGTGATCTAGGAGAGAAACGGAAATATTTCCGAAAGCACTGCATTTTGAGCTCTCAGTGCGTAGAATGCGTGCAATTCCATCCAGAAGCATTTCCCGGAGCAACAAAGTAGAGGCGGGAAGGAGAACACTATGCCTTATCGCAACCTCAAATTTTGTCCTGATAGCTCATTCCAATCCTGAGATACAGATTTTACATTTTCATCAGTTGATCGCTCAAAACTGGCAGTGTGCTAAATATGCGGCCGCCATTGTACGTCAACACTTTTACCTCGGGTAACTTCATTGGTGCTCAACGATTTCAGTGATGCTACCAGGCCGAGAGAAAAGTGCGACTATTACAAGAAGAACCCTTGAAATTAGAAGATCAATGCTTGATTCTCAAGAAAATCGTAAAGAGAGAAAGAGAGAGAGGGTGGAAGAGAGAAAGAAAGAAAGATTAGAAGAACACATGATTTTTTCGTATAAATTCCACATTGATCTCATTACTTCCTCTAGTGTGGCAGGGAAGCATGTTAGTAACTATAGAAACTTTACGGAAAAAATGAGTTTTTTATACTATTTTTGTTCCATCCATCCAAAGGACAAGAATAAGAGTTGTGATGTTAATAAACGGTGCGGTTGCGCGGAGAATTAGAGTGCCATGCGGCATGTGGTGCAGCGCGTGCGAGAGGGTCTCGACATATGCAGTCTCCTGTATCTACAAGCATTCAGAAGTGAGAGGAATGGAAATAAGATGCAGAAGGAGGATATGAATGAAGAAAAGAAATACACTAGAGAATTTAATGTTAAGATGGAGGAATTGGAGAAAAAGGAAAAAGAAGTGTTCTGTTGCGATTACTGTTGAAAATACCCTCGCAATTGTTGTCCTGGCAAAAGCAAGGAGGTGGCGTTGCAACATGGTGCAACAAGTAGCGAGGAGGTCTCGGATAAAACAGATGACGAATAACCTTGCCTTACCTTGGTGGCGAGCTCCAGTGTGCTATTGAATGGATCCTCGCAGGCTCTATTGTTACCATCAAACGAGCTGCAAACAAAGCAACCGATGCCCACGGCTCCTGCAATTTAAAACTACTCGGCTTGAGAAATCGATGAGGGACTACTATTGTTCCCAGAGCGGACAATTCAGCTCCGATCGAGACTATCAATAAGATGCTAAAATGAGTCGGGGACCCTCTCAAACCATGTTTGGTTTTTTTCCTAAATTCAAAAAGGTAAAACGGTCAGACGCGACGCGCGCTGGAGGTGAGCGTGCGTAAACGGTAATCGATACGAGTGGCGCGTCGCTGGCTGTACCCTCGACAAGCAATCAATACCTATGCGAACCGCAGCCGCCGCGGTGGCAGCGATCAAAAGCGCTATGCTCCTCGCAGAGTACAACAAGCCTTCGTGGAAGCTTTCAGTGTGAATACGGTTGTTACTTTTGCAGATGACATTAAAACAATGGCTGCTTCACCCCATCTTGAGCCGCGTTCGAGTGCGGATCGTTATGCCTGGCAGGGGCGGTGCAGCTGAACTCCGCAAATGGTCAGTTCACCTGATTAGCCAATCATGGGGCCCGTCGTCGCCGCCCATTCCAAGTATAACGTCCTACACTCCCGCGCTCACATGAAACTCGTATAAGTATCGGAACATCTGACCACATGGCATACAATGTCGTGCGCTTTTTTGTAGCAGCCTGGTTATGGCAGCGTCAAATTTATTTCAATTGCAGCGGTTGGTGGGCAATTAGGCGTATTTCCGTCAAAAGTCACGTCATTTAATTTAACCACATTAATCCACGTGACTTGAGCACGTGAGCAGAAGCTTCAGTGGAATAGTGGCTTTTCAGCAATCCCATTGAGGTATCTGGAGGGTTCCATGAAAACAAGAAACCCAGTAAAACAACTTGTTAATTTTTAATGCTCAAATTTCAGGTGAAACCAGCAATTCTGACCCATTCGTATGCGGCTCGTCACCTACAGCACGGCTGTTGAGCGAGAGTGCGTCCAGTACTCCACTACCATCAAAAAACCCCAAAAGAGGACACGAGGCGTGTCCGCATGTCACTGGACCGCTGACGTCTCCTACATCTTCAGTTACAACTTGTAAATTTTTCGAAAATTTCATCAGTATGAAAAAAAAACAAAAAAAAAAAAGAAAAGCAAATAACCTGGAATTGTGACTAGCAGTATGAGGGCGGGGCTAAGGCTTGGCGTGGCCGAACCGCGCGCCATGCGCGTAGCGCCGATCGATACTCCCGCTCAGGTGTCGACGCGTGCGCGGGACACGAAAAATCGATAAACGATGTGCCGCAGCGGGGCGAGTGAGCTGGTCGAGGCGCCCCGTTTCTGTAATGTGATCGTTCAGTTTTTTACGAGACTAACGAATGAAAAACGAAAGGACGAAAATCTGCGATGAGTTCTACCATTTGGCGGACAAAAGAAGAAAAAAAAAAGAAATTTCCTAATATTGAGGTAGGCAGTGCGATGGAAGAGTAAGTAGAGAGGATAGAGGAAGGAAAAAGACTTCCTGAATATAAAGAAGAGCAGGATTTTCGAATTCGTATTAGCACATGATATTTCGAACAGCCCACTTAACGGCTATGTGGAGAAAAAGGAAATTGGAGAATCATGAAAAAGATGCTAGGAGGACAAAGAAGTGACGCCTCTCATTTCCCATTCCCTTTTCATTTCCTCGGCGCAGGCTAAGACTGGGAGAGACTTCCCAGGTTAAGAAACACAAATGTGCGGATAACATGCCTTTCTCTCGTTCCTCCCCAATTGCTGCAAACTTTCCCGCGTTCTTTTCTCTCTGCTGTCTATCCATCTATCGTTCCTAGTGGAACGCACTATATGCATAGCTGCATGATCGGATGTCCGAGTGATTTGTGGTTTTTGTCATTTGAAGGTTCCAGAATTCACAAAATTCGGTCATTCCAACACTCGAGCTTTCCGAAAATCCACTAAATTCAAGGTTGAGGTGTTCACCTGTATCAGTTTTCGAATGTCAATAACATGAATAGTATGTATAAATGATACATAGATATCATACATAGATGTGACTTTAAAAAAATATGGACAATAAAATATGAAATATGAGATGAAATACAAGTAACAAGTAGATATATAAAAATATAAATAGACATATAAATAATAATAGATTACAAATAGGAAATAATAATGAAAATAGGCGGAACATCAGCAATAACGTGTTGACCGAATGAAAATCGAATAAATTTGGTTGATTCGACCAACAATTCAAAGATCCATCCAAAAAACCGAGCACTGCAAAAAACACGAAGCTTCACATCCTTTACTTTCGTTTATCCTAGGGTTGTGGGTTTTTCCCTTTTTGAACAGTTCAATTCGTCAGTTTATTCGACATCGAATATTCGAATATCGAATGTATGTATCTGATGAATTATTCGACCAACACACTAATCAGCAATAACCCCTCATTGGAAGCTACTGCCAGCAAACCCTACTGTTACCACACGAGTTGTTGTCAATAATAACGGTGGCGCATATAGTCATTTGTATTCGAGAAGGAGAAGCAATTTATAAAACTGAAAATGGCGGGAAACTTTCGCGACAACCTAATATTATGATTACCAGAAGGTACATATACCTAATGTCTATTATCTGTGGGCTGTGGAGAGATCCCTTTTAATCACATGATCTATATCGATCTCCATTTCTAATCAACAAGAAGTATCCATTTTCTTGCAAGAAATACCATCTACTCGCTGAAATTCACAAGTAATCTCCTCTTCCCTCCAAGGGACACACCCAATGCAACAAAAAGTTGGTGAATTATTCAAAATTCAAGTCACATTATTCACCGAGAAAAGAACAAGCAAACAGGAAAAAACGTGCGACAAGCAGTAAATGGAGAAATACCGCCAAATTCCAAAAACGAGGGCTCCTCTCGGTTATTCACCCCTGGAATGCCTACATAATGGCTCACATCCCAGCATCCTCTGAAAGCTGTGTACGTCAAATCCGGTGCTTGTGAGGAACGAGAAATGTCAATCTGACATGGCAGCAAATAGATGGGGAGCAAATGAGATATCCATGGATATGTAGGAAGAAATATACCATAAAGGGTTGAGAAGAGGGAGGAGCGTCAGAAATTATGGCAAGGATATGTACAGATATGTTACAGTAGTTACAATCAATGGATAGATTTTTCGGATGTAATAAGAGTGTTTAGAGATAAAATTACTGTTCTTTCATACACCACGGGGAAAAACACTACGCTGTAATTGTGCGAAAAAGGAAATGAATAATTACCAGATAACCTCAGGGTAAAAACGAAAACAAAAGGGTATTCGGTGCGAAAAGTGGACATCAGAATAGTATTGGAAGAAAGAAGTAAGAATGAAAAAGAAAGAAAGAAAGAAAGAAAGAAAGGCCCTCATGGTTTTGCCACAACCTCGCGCCTCAGTTCTGTGGGGTCAACAGTATTTTTATGTCACCCAAAGGTCAAAGGCTCAATTACCCAAGCACTTCAGAATTCTTTGCTTTGCTAATTAGTGAAACTGCATGAAGATTGGGGTACTTTCCTTCATAAAATGCCCTATTTCTCGTTCAAAAAATCACACTTCCCAGTATAAATGCTCTAATAGGTGTCGTGCAGGGTTATATTTTCCATGAAACTCGCTCCATCTCCCAGAAATCCATCCGAGCAACTGATCGATTATTTGCACTAGCAAGCGCTTAAACAAGACTGTTCAAAATACGCTTACATATTTTTTGAGCAAAGTTCGCAAATTCTCCACGAATTGACGCTGAATCCACACTTCCTGTTAATACTCACCGCTCTTTGGGTTGAGGACATGGTTTCATGAGAAATGCCTCAAAAACATCGGGAACCTTGCATTTCGAGGGGTTTTTTTTTTTCGCCGAAAGTTTCTAAACCCTCAGCGACTGTGGTAGATGTGCGCTTCCACAGCCACAAAAAAGCTGTAGCTACTTCATGTTTCTCGATTTTGTAGCACTTTTTTACCCCATATACATACGTATATACACATCAATTGAACACGGACAACTGACACGAACCACAATCGGTTGGGCCCTCGTAGAGCCGTTCATTGGCCATTTCGTAGAATTTTGTGTACATCGCTGGTACCAGCTGGTCTTTTAATATTTTACGATCGCAAATGAAATGAGACTCTGATTGAAGTAGGACAAGTGCAGGTGGTGCTTCAAATTTTTGCTATGTATGGAGACTGGATTTTCAAATGCACTTTCGACTCTTGGTCGTTCCTTGCTCTCACTTCACGCTGAGTTTTTATCTTTGGGTCTTATGACGCATCCAGGGAGTTGTTCTTGTGTGTTACCAAGTTCTTCAGTTTCTGAAGAGCGATAACTCTGAGCTCTGGTGAGCCGCTTGCCGACGTTGGTCACGTATCAGGGAAATTCGCAAGAATACCTTGAAGAAATAGCAATTTCCACGATAATAGAATTAGTTACCCCCCCCCCCATCCGATCCTGTCCCCTTTTCGTGAGATGGGGTGGCTTGAAGCTCGTTAGCTTAACATTAATCTCTGAAGTTCTACCATGTCGGTTCGTCGCTATGGACCAAGAATGATGGACCCTTCGAGTAGACCGGAAATTCCTCCGGAAGTCATCGGACCAAGGAGGCTAGTCTGCTAGGGCGTGCAACCCGTGCAGTTGATTATCAAGGCGAATGATAGTACCCAGGATAAAATGAAATGCATCATCTTGACTTCTGGAAAAAATACTACCAAAAATTATCAATTACTCAAATGTAGGATAGATGTATCCACAGTCGTCTCCAGTGCTTGTTCTATTCTGCTCTCTTGATGATGTAGCTTGAGTGCACAAAAATAAAGCAAATTATGGTATAATGTAGTGTGGATAGCAGGCATCCATCTATGGTCCAGCAATTTGAAGCAGATGAACGGTGGCTGGATAACAATAGCGTGGAAGTTAACGTGGATGGTGAAAAAGCGTGTGGTGGATCGGCGCCGGCTCAGAGGCCGGCTGGCCGTCTGGCGTCTCCGGCCAATCCAATCCCCCTCGATTCTCATTTCCCTGTTCTGCTTCGCCTTCCATTACATTCGAGCTCGTTTTTATTAGCTTTTAGCTGTGCCAAACCACGTCCGCTATGCGTTAATTAGGAACGAGAAGACAAGCGAAGCTGGCCCCCGGCGCCGGCCTGCAAACAACATACAAAGCGAAGAGAGCCGGCAGAAAAAAATGCGCTGCTGTACGCGGGGGGAGCGGGCTGACCGCCGCGGGGAGCGCGGCCCTCGTGGGTGGGGGACGCGCGGCCACTTGTCGTCGGCGACGAACACTCGGCCGAGTTCTTGCCCCGACCACCACGCAATCCAATTAGTACTCGCTACCTATAGACACTCGCACAAAGAGCCGCGACAACGCGCCGCGGTGTCATTAGTTCTAGCGCAGACCCGCGACGATGCCAGGGTGTTTGGTCCGCGGATGATGATCACTTTCAGCAGTTGCCATTTCCAGAAGATGAGTACTTCAATCGCGAATCCAGAATCAACATGGAATCCAGTTGCTTAATAATCAGGGGGCGCACGCACGTAGTTAACCCAGGGTAAACATGTCAACACCACGAAAATTTACCCATCGTTAGCAAGGGCGTCAATGCGCTTACCTTGGGTAATCTCAATAGTGCATCCATGTCCAGAATGTTTTTCATGAAAAGAATTTTTAGTTGGGAGGGAAAAGTGAATGAGATGTTGAAATATTGTTATTTTATACAGCAAAACCCAATTCCGTCGGATAACTTCAAAAATTCTTCAATCCATCCTCTCGACAAGCTCTAGCACAATTTTTTTGTACAAACGGCAGCAATGAATACCTTCTCAGGATGTCAGGATCTTAGCAAAGCAGCCGGGTCAGCAGTGCTTTTGCAGTAGTAATATGAATAGATGTAGCGAAATTGAAGCTTCTAATAGAAAAAGTGGACCTCAGACGATAAGTTCTTCGCTCCTCCTCGTCGGGCTAAGGAGAAGCCCCCTCTGATTTCTTTCCTGCCAGAAAACCGACTCCAGTGATTAATTCCCACTCAGTGACGTCAACTGTTTCTTTTCTGTCTGCCGTTTTTTTTTTTTACCAAAGAGAAACCTATTGAGCCATTTGAGAAGTAATTTCGTTTTCACATGAGTACGTAAATGTAGCTAAACATGTTTTGAACATCTAGCCTCGAAGTGGAAAGAGTGGAAGAGAACGAAGTGGACCTTGTTGACTAAAAGGGCCAGAATTGATTTTTCATTAGAATTTCTTTCAATTTGAAAGTGTTATCCATGTAAGAAACAAATTATTTCCCAATTTTTTTCGGAAAGCCAGGGATACAGTAAGGAAAAATGAAGTCCTAAGGCGACAAATAGTAAAGGGCAATTCGTTGTCCCCACGATGCTGCACCCTAAGCGATTGTTCTCAGGATTTAGAGCAACAAAAACATTGTCATCGTTCAATATTGACAAGAAAATTCCGGATCAGGGATACTGAGGAGGCTGAGCCAAATTTTCATCCCATATCACGCGTATTTCCGAAGTAAAAGAATGAATCATCCCCTGAGTTTTCTAGAAAACAACCAGCAATATCAAATAACTTTTCGCTTATCTGTACTAATCATAAAATAATTACAGTGAGGGAAACTGGCGCAGCTATAATGTCTTCTGGAGAATCCCTAGCGAATAATAAGCCCAGAAAATTCCCCTACCAAGGTATCCTACCGGGGTAAAATCCACTTGTACATCGTTATACCTCTCAAAGAAAAAGACAGTATGACATCATCTTGCACTGAATTGGTGTGAATAGAAAAATGGGTTAATAAATAAGTGAAGTAGCGAATACCTGAAAAACTTCAAAAAAAAACTCGCGAAATAAGGAAGTCGAAAGTCAAAGCAACTTAAAAATGTGAGGAATAAGCTCAGATGAACATGAGAAATGATTAACGACTTGAAATCTATCATCTACTGTAGAATTTCACAATAAACAGACACAAAGACATGGAACTGGCAGAATCCAGGAACATCCAAACCAGCAGATTAGAATTCCACTAATTCCCGACTCGTCCCTCGATAGCGTTGATTTGACGTCGTGTACATATCACACTCGTTGTAGTGCAATGATCGAAAGACTGGGGCTTGCCGCTGTCGAAAGCAAAAACTAAAGTTTTGCATGTAGGAGCCAAAAATCACTACTTCCATTACAAAATCCGTGGTCAGGAGTAACATTCTATTCGTGAAATTGTAGACCTAGGATTTCTAATAAAGAATGATCTAAATTTTGATGCGCATTGTGAGCGTATAGTAAAGCGAGGTGCAAGCATGGTTTACAGACTATTCAGGGCTATGTCCACTAGAAACGCAGCAATATTATTGAGGGCCTTTAAGACGTACGCAAGACCGCTGGTAGAATATGGAACTACAATCTTCAACCCGCATAACAGGGGTGTTATTGCTAAGCTGGATACGGTACAAAATAACTTCACAAGAAAACTTATGACTCGTCTTTTGGACTTCCTGTATAATGGGATTTTTCGCAGAGATGTCAGGAATCGCAACCTTGGATTGCGCCCCCTAGCCTACAGGAGAAGAACGTTTGATCTTATATTGTTCACCAAAATACTTCATGGACATGCAAGGTAGAGGTCAAACAAGCTGTTTGAAATGAGGGCATCAAACACTAGGGAAGGTCCCTTCAAAGTAGTAATGCCTAGGGCGGAATGTAATGTAAGGCATCATTTCTTCGTTATTCGTGCTGGATCTGATTTTCAAAAACCCAGCAAAAAGCAGCTCATTCCACCTAAGCTGATTGTGAGTTTATTTAAAGTATGTTGGTGAGAAACCTGTGATCCCACGAATTCGTTTTTTTTTTTCTCTTCTTCGATGCAGACAGGTCAAGTTGGTTGTATTTTCAATGTTGGTTGTGTTTTAATTTTGTGTTGTTCCTGTTCACATGAGTAATCCATGTAAAAAAATATCAATATCAATACATGAGCATTACGAAGCAATTTCCAAATATCTCATGTAAAGCTGCACGAAAAAAGTCTGCTACTATGCTTAAAGGCAGTGTGTCACCTCGTTTCGCGTGTTGTAGATATTAGCGGATCCATGATCTTTTCGCCACGCTGATTCCAAAAATGTACATTAAGTGTCACAGAAGTGACGAAAACCCCGTTTTTGGGAGGGTCCAATGTTCAGTTGACGGACCACCTGGGCGGAGCGGTCCGTGAGTGTGCTGGATGCCCGCCACGGCAGCAACGTTGGCCAACGAGTCTTGACGTGAACGATCGATAAGATCAACGGCTTCACATGTCAGCTTGGTCGAGCAAACTGTTACAAGCCCCTTACAAACCCCGTTGCGAAAAACGGGTTCACAGACCGTTTTATTACATTTCATGTATATCGCCGGAATCAGCGAGTCGAGGAGATTCGCGATCTACTAACAGCTCAGACACGAAAACGAGGTGACACACTGCCTTTAAACTAAGGCAACAAAGAGGTCTTCCCAGCTAACAGTTTATCTCAGCGTTGTGCTATAGGAATAATGCTGGGGCCGCATGCATCATTGAGATTACTCAGGGTAAACGTGTTAACGTCCCACATTTATTCACCTTCAACACAGTCGTTAATACGTTTATCCTGGGTAATCTCAATGATGCATCCCGACCCTGGAGTGAAATTGAAGCACGGGTAGAAAACGTCACAAAATCAACGAAAAACATGACGGCGGATTGGAAGCTCACATTGTGTTCACGCTCTACCACAGGCCCATTCGCTCAGTTTTATGATGTGTGAATGATGGGAGGAGTGAAAGCCTTCTTCTCCGAAGAAAGAAAGACGTCATCTCCTCGTCGTTTCCGAGTTGGCAGAGGTTGAGACGAGCAAGGGAGGTAAGAGAGAAACAGAATTCACAGTGTTGGAATTTTTCCTTCCTTGAATTGATTCAGAGAAATAATTATTGGTTGTACATCGTGTGTGTTGTGATTATTAAGTAGTCACGTCGGCAATGAACAACTATACCTCTGATATAAACTCCAGGCAGATATTTCAGCTGAAAAGTACTGGAATAAAATTACCATTTTTTTGTTAGACAATAAATGTAATAAGTAGTATTAGAGTAATGATAATAAGTGATAGTAATGAAATAATAATGATAGTAGTAAATTAATAATAAATAAACATGCCCGAGAGCCAGATCATCCGGCTAGTCTACCGCACCGCGCAGGTATTGCGGCGCGGCTAGTTTTCAGCTGTAGAGCTTTGTGCCTCTGCTGCTCACCGATGCATCACGCTTTTTAACGGTTCCGACATCAGACAGAGGTAGCTTCGCAACTCAGTTCCCACTGTGCACTCTATCGTGAAAGGACCCTCCAATGGGGATGTGTAATCAGTTTTGAGCAAGCGATTTGTAGGAAGCATGTTTATACATTATTTTGTGGGCACGTTGTTATTCGTTTCTTTCCATGAACTATTAACTCATAATAAGTAAGAAGCAGTGCCAGTGTGAGGGAGAGAGGCGTTTGCGAGAGGGGGACAGAGGATTTTCGGAAACTAAGTTGCAAACACAGATCTACAGCCTACTGGGTCCTCGCTGCAGTGATTACCCATTTCTTCTCCATCACCACTCCCTCACCCGTGCTCAGAAACAAGCGTTAGTGTTGCTTCCACGGGTCTTAATCTTCATTGAGTTGACCCATGTTAGCAATGATAACCCCCAAAGTTTACCTATATTTTGGCGCTCATCAGGAAATAAGCTCGCGGGGCTAGGATTCATGAACGCATAACCAGGCGAAACCAGATTACCGAACCAACTTCCTCGTCATGCGGCTCTTAACATTACGTGGTCTATACAACAACCAATACGCTAGCCACCATAGGTTTGCTCGGTTACGGTTTCATGAATCCCAGCCCGGGTCGGTTACCGCACTAAGTGCAGCAGCGGATCATGCGTCAGTTTCATG
Source organism: Ancylostoma ceylanicum (assembly GCA_000688135.1). Classification (NCBI taxonomy): domain Eukaryota; kingdom Metazoa; phylum Nematoda; class Chromadorea; order Rhabditida; family Ancylostomatidae; genus Ancylostoma; species Ancylostoma ceylanicum. The sequence goes on from JARK01001563.1 coordinate 276,203, forward strand.
TAACTTGGGAGTATGCATAACTTCCGAGGGTGAAACGACATGAGTGCCAAAATAACATGAGTGCCAAAACAATACGACCCCGGACCAGGAGGCATCACTAAGATTACCCAAAGTAAACGTGTTGACACTAGCGTTGATAACTGAGTGAATTTGTACGCCGGTGTTAACAGGTTTACCCTGGGGTAATCTCGATTATGTATGCGGCCGCAAGCGTAATATCCAATTGTTTTGCGAGCATATGAGTTAGAACGACCCTTCTTCGGGATGTTTGAAATGTTCGCCCAATACTTTTACTACTTCTATCCCTGCTTTTTTAAACTATGATGAGTTCCACCAGAAAAGCAAGTAAAAGGAGCTCGAGCAGGAAGCAAAGTCTTTTGAGATATTCTAGCCTCTTACTTTCCAATATTTCCTTGTGCTTATGCATTATGACTACCAAAATTGCCGTTGAGAATTCACCGGAAAAGAGTTGTTGAGATTTTTCTTTCGAAAAAAAGAGTACGTTCTTTTCATGCGAACAAATACGACAATTCTGGACAAGGAGTGGTTTTTCTGCGGCATCAAAATAGAGCGTTCCACTGCTGTTGGCAAACGCATTCATGTACATATATACATATGTGGTTGCCATGATATATTGTTTGAATAAATCAATGAAATGTAAATAAATGTGGATCAAGAACAACGCTCCAGAATTATGAGATGTGGGATGAAATGCAAGGACGCACACCAACGGCATTGATCTATAATAACAGCTGGAACCGACGTTTATTTCCAATCTAAACCCGGTTTTTTTTTTGGACTATAACGAATCACATGGTCTTCTTAAATACCTGTCCCCCTTCACCTCTAACCCTACTAACTTTTTATTACTGTGATAGTAAAGTCTTCCGCAATAGTACGCCGCAGCCGCAACTGCAGACAAATTGAACTTTGAAAAAAATTGCACAAGTTACGTGATAATTGGAATACCATCAATAAAAACAACATTAGGCTTTCCCGTACCAACACCTTCACGTCGTATCGGACGGCCAGCTTGGTAGAAAAACTAAAACTTTGCAAATTGTCGCAAATTAGCGTGAGACGTGAGGCGTAAGTGGCGCACTGAACAAGAGAACGTGCACAGAGACGCAATTCCATGGCTTGGAAAAAATCAGCTCGTGGTGAGAAGAACAAGAATTCTTGGAAATGATGCAATGCTAAGGGTTCCAAAGCTTCTCAAGAAAGGACAACGGTTCCGGAAACGGCAGACACGGGATCAGTGCACGTATTCGTGAACGTTCCCTGGAGTGTTCTAACTTTCTTGCTCCCTGAGAGTGGACGAGTTTTCAGTGTTGCAAAACTAGTCATGGAGTATTCAGTTAAAATGTGGGTTTTTTTTGCTCTCTCTACTACTATGTACTTGTCATTGCTTTCTGTGAAGAGTTAATCCATAAAAAACAGCCTATCCTTGACTGGTGCACTCATCCGTTTCAGAAGAGTGGGCAGGTTACAACTTTCCCATGACATTCATGAATAGAGGCACAGCATGTTGATATTTCTGGAAAATAACGGAGATTCTGCTAAATACATATTCCAATAGATATCGCCTTCAAGAAAGAAGAGTTGTTGGAATATCACAACTCTTCAGTTACTTGGATATATGTACTACACTGCGTTTCATAACTATACGTCCACCTTACTTTTTGCAGCTGTATGGGATGCAGCGACTTTGAGATTTCTTCATGACTGCCAATAGATTCAGCAGACAAAATAACCAAGGGGCACGGATTTCTACACCGCACACTTATTTCCAGAGTTTTAGAAATCGGTGTTACCGTTTTCCCCACGTTTCATATCTATACGTCCACTAACGAATGATGAGAATGGATGAAAGTTTGTAGTCTCAGCTTGGGTGGACAAGGATGGCATTTGGTGGATTTCACATTTTCCGCCGTACGCCTTGCAGTAAACGCCTAACCACAGAAGAAAAAGCTCAGATTCGCGCTCTAAACGATGCCGGACTATGCAGGCGAGCCATCGGGAGGAAATTGGTCGTACTCACTTCCTGATTTCCACTTATTTGCCAAATTCGGATGGATACAATAAGAAGAAGAATAATAGATGCGAAACACTTTGCAGCTCACGACTAGAGGCAAATATACAGGCGAACGTACAACAGTTGCTTGTCTCCGAACAAGGCCCGAGCAGAACTGAAATTTACTGTCTCGGAGAGCACCGACTGGAGAGCGCTCCACCGCGGCGGAAATGTTGCTTTAGATATTGTGAAGAAGGCTCTACGTCTGACTTTTCGTCACAAGACGGCTCAGCTAAAATTCGCTTGAAGGAACACGACAACAGATTGGAGGACGGTGGTGGTAATTTTTTACATCAGTGTAATACAAATGGGGTTTTGAGTAATGCTTTCAGATCATCTCCACAGATGGGTATACCAGTTCAGTTTGAATGGATCTGAAGGCGTGGGAAGGTACTAGAGCGGTTTGCGAAAGAACCTCATCACCACCAGTCGCCGCAACTTCGGAGGCGGATCATTGATGGTTTAGGGTGACTTTTGTCCCGGGTGTAGAGTAGAGATAGTTTCCGTTTCGTGCCGATCGGATTCAACGGAGTACGAAAACACCCTACAAGGGCATTTACTGCCGTTTTTGAGGGAGTATCGTCGACACAAGTATACCTTCCCTTAGGATAACGCCACAGTGCATGCCTGACAGTTAACCAAAACCTTGCTCTTGGAGGACAGAGTGAACGTCGTGGATTGGCCTACATATAGCACGGACCAGAATCTATTAGAGAATTTGTGGGGGATCCTTGCGAGAAAGGTTTACGGGGATCATCGTCACTTTCAGATGATTGCTGAGCTGAAAACTGCAATCGGAGACGTCTGTGAAGATGTAGAGGTCAACTTTCTAAAAAATCTGTGAACAGCATGTTAAATAACCTCTTTGAAGGGGTTTCTGAGCAGAGAGAGCCGAGTGGCTATTGAACATGTTGTAAAAGAGTGTTGTTTCACTGCTAGATTGCTGAAGAATTGGATTGTTCGCGAGTGGTCGTATAGTTATGAAACGTTGGAGAAATTGATAAAATCGAAATTAAAACTTGAAAGAAATGCTAGCGCAATGAAAAGTGGTACTTTGAGGTTATTATTATCCCTGAACCTAATGGTTAAAACAGAAAAAGTCTCTCTTAGCTGCATCTTCTAGTACTGCAAAAAATAGGGTGGACGTATAGTTATGAAACGCAGTGTATGTACTAGTTCAAACAAATTAAGCAATAAGAACCTTTTTGGACAAAAAATGCAAGCAAACCAATTTAAAAAAGAAGAAGGTAAGAAAAAATTGTACGACCCATTATTCTTTTTTATGGAAATTGAGTGAACGGATTAGTCGAATGTGAAACATTCATTTTCGTTTAACAAACCAAAAAGAATTAGTAAATTTGCGGATATCCGAACATCAAATGGGTTTTTGGAACAGGCCAGATCCACTCAACGGCATGAAGCCTCCTACTCTAAAGGACAACGTTCGTGAGGCTGTCTCGACGTCGCTAACGAAATATTCTCAAGAGGGATTAAGAGTAAGCAAGAGTATGAGATCCAGAAATCAGATCAAATCTGTAAAAAACATGCGAAAATGCCTTGCGGGTAACAATTCATAAAAGGAAATGGTGTAGATGACAAGGTTTCAGAGAGCACAAATCTACTTACAAATCTAGTCGAGAATCAGTTGCCAAACCGACTTTCCTCTTTGAATTTCAGATAAATCTATAATAGTACGAGAATCCAGTGTTCTAGAATGTTGTACGAGCAGGGTTTTAAAAGTTATGCAAAATTGGTAATTTGGCTTTGGAAAGTAAATGAATAAAAATCAAAATTAAAAATTCTGGTACACATGAAGTTCTCCCTGCAAAAGTATATGTATGAAATGGGGTCCATTCCCTGGTAGTGCCATTTTTTTAGTGTTCGGCACAAAATGGGAATTTTTGAGTTGGGTCGAGTCGAACCTCCATTTTTTAGTTTACAGTGAATTTCCAAAACAACGTATTGAAACCTCCAAAAAATCACATCATATATTGCTCGTTCTTATAATTCCTGCATCTCACAAAGGAAGGATTCCAGATGTCCACGGCATTCCAAAATTGGACATGTCTCATTATATGGAGTCGATAGCGTTAATCTCGAAACCGCTCTCCATGTCTGCTTAACGACCCTGCGAAAAAATAATGAATGTTTGTCTGTACAGCGTTTAGATGCAGTTTTTACAGCCACGTGCTGGAAACCTACAAAACTGGCGTTACCGTGCAAAATGGATACAGAAATGTTGATTAGCACCCCATATAAACCCTGTATGCAAAATTTCAGCGGAAAATGCGTGACTAGAGGTACAGCTTTACTCTTCGATGAACCTCACATTGCTTTAGAGGAACGTTCATAACTTTCCCGCATTCGCGTTCAGCAGAAACGGAGAATGTATTTCAGATCAGCGTCCTAAACCTCATATTATGAAACATATCCCATCTTAAAATGCCACGGACATCTGGTATCCTTCCCTGGGCAGACGGACATTGTAATTTGATACCGTGGCTCAAAAAAGTATATGAGCAAATAAACATCAAGCCCCATTTTGGCTACGCCTCCTACGCTTCCCACACTAATCGACCAGTTCTGCACGTGGACGTTGAAAAAATTCAAACTAATTCAGAACCCCACCGTGGCAATTGCTGTGACGCTGTTTGTGCGAAGATGTCGAGAATGCCAGACGACATCGGCGAGTTTGCGCCCTACTTGTCTGCGTGTTCGTTTCCTGTTTTTCAGCATCTACGGGGCTTTCTATGGGCGAGGGTTCCGCAGGGACGATGCCACGAAGCAAAAAAAAACCTTGGTTCTCTTAGTGGAGGCGTTGCGATTCCAGGGTGCGATTGCCTGCTATCGGGTAAAATTTCCAGGTGACAGAAGAGCAGCGTAGAGAGAGGGATTTGCAGAGAATTACAGAGAAAGAAGATACCTAGGATAATGGCAAGAGAGAGGATACGCCTCCATTCGAGCGGATTTCCATGCGATGTAATCCTTCGATTACGAGCTTTCAGTTTTTTCTGTTATGTCTTGTGAATTATATGCATGCATTTTATATGCCGTTAAAATTCAGCTGTGTGCCGATGACATAAATATCTACGGTAGCTACAGTGAAGAAAATAAAATAGAAGTTCAGCCGGGATTATGCCGGGCGTAAAGAAAACGGTAGACTAGACCGATCGCCATAATATACCCCGTGATGTAGAAACGTTCACAGTTTCAATAGCAATAAATAAATTTTCACTTATTCAGATTTTTTGAAATTTATATCCAACTAAGAATAGACTGATACAAGAAATTTAACTGTTTTCAGGAAATCTGTGTACTTCCTGTTGATGTTATTTCTAAAATTTTGAGCTGTTAACACTTTTTATACAATGTATTATGTATATGTATCTTGATTTTACATGAGTAACCATTTAATAATAAATGAATGTAGAATAAAAATGAGGTCATAGGTACTGAGAGATTGTAGGAAAAGAAGGCATATTTCCTCGGACGCACTGAACGAGGGGAACGCGAAGATGTTACGTAGGAACCAGGTTATTCTGAGGCGGTAAATCATACTATGAGAGGCAGCGCTAAATTCATGACACGGAGCACCAAGAGAGTTCTGCTGTAATGAATGAAAAAAGTGGCGGCTGTTCAGAATTGATGCCATTTCATTTTTCCCTTCTTCCTTCCGCCTCTTTTTTCCCTGGCTTGATAGCTTGAGCCTTTTCATTCTGTCGAAAGCCTTAAAAACTCGGAAAGTTGTCGACGATGTCCACAATAGACCTGAATCCACGGATATGACTTCCAAAAGTTTTGTGGGCATCCAGGTAGCCGCGGCACTCCTCCCAGCGAAATTCGATCCACTCGTCTAATTGGACGGCGCGAATCGATGAATATGAAGTGGTCCCACGAAACCTGATCCCGGGCGGGTTCAGGCTGGCCCCGACCCACCACCACCGGCATGCACCTGCTCCATCCATGCTCAGCTGAGTTCAACACGCTACAAGTGGTAGTCTCAGCTTCGCGGCTGGGACAGCTGACGGATGCACAGCGCTCTCGTCGAATACATGCGAGAAATATGATTCACAAACCAATTCTTCTCCGCTGCTTTTACTGCTCGCTTCGATTAGTTCTATTTCAAGAAGATTGGACGTTCCACAAGGAAAATGGAGAGGATTTCTGAATTTTCCGCTGCGGCATCGCTGCGATGTGAGCCCGACATCAGAAGCTTTCTCACTTTTTTGCCGCGCGGCACGCAGCGACGTCGCGCAGCGGCGTAAGACAAGAAATGCCAGGAGGCCTATTTTGTAGCCAGGTGACAACTTTCGCCGCTCACTCTCTTTTGCCGCCTCGAATCCGCGGCAAAAGTCTAAAAACCCCTCAGAGCGTTTCTTGGAAAAAAAAGTACGTTCGGAAAGTAATTGGGATTTTTGAAAATAAATCCTTTAGACTCTTGTTCCGGAAGGTTTCTTGTCACTTTATTGTTCGTTTGTTTACAATAATGCTATTCGTAAACAATCATGGTCAAAACCGAATGAACCTGCTCAAACGGTGGCCAAAGCATTCTCATCAAAAGAAAGTCATGCTATCAGTTTTGTGGGACTACAAAGGTGCGATATATCCTGAGGTGCTTCCAAGGAATGAAAATGTCAAAATGAAGCTTCATTGTCGACAAGCTATCAAATTAGACGAAACATTTCTAAAATAGGATACAATAACTTAAAGGCAGCACCCACGGAAATTTTTGTATTGGAAATTTCGCTGAATTTCAAGGTTTTCAGGGAAGATGAACTCATAAGTAGTGATGAAGTAGCGTGAAACACGCCGGAATATGAAAAATGAAGGCGCTGTTTCCCATGCGTCCACTGCGCGGACGAGTTTTCCGCTGAGGGTATACGCGCGTATGGTCACGAATTCTTGTGAGTGGTGTGCATTCCACACCCCATACTGTACAATATCCCTTATACAACATGATACGTTAGGCCAGAGCACTCGTAGCATGCCAAATCAATAGCGTTAACTGGCGTGGCGGACACCAAAATGGCCACGCTTGGCCCTGTGTCCACGGCAGTGTCTCCACAGATAGGCCGCTTTCTTTCTGTGTTCAAGTTGTCACTGTGATTGTCTGGCAGCCGACCACACGAAGAACGACTCCCCTCGAAAGTGAGGATTTTCGTGGGTGCTGCCTTTAAACTCACATAATGTACGTGCAGAGATCTAAAACATGGCAGATAGGAGTTCAATTATTTTGCAATTGATTTTAAAAAAATGCGAAGACTCGAAAAACTCGTGAACATCCATTCCCTACAAAGAAACAGGAGATAAACTTCTTTCTGAATACCAACCACAAAGAAAAGGCCATGGAAGGAACCGCTGAAGCAATGATTGCTTAAAAAGTGTTCTGCAAAGGAAACAGATATTTTCCCACGAGGTGTCTAGTCACATGGCTACATATTCTCCCAGAAAATCCTCAAAAATGCAGCTCCAGCAGAGTTGGTCTCTGAGCTGCTGGCTATGTTTCCAGATACGAATAGTGTTTACATATACATGGGGAACGAAAAGGCGTAAAGTTCAAAAAAGAAACACCCAGAAAAAAATAGGCCGGATTTAATCGAGTATGAGTTTTTAATGAAGTATGAATATGCATGTATTAACACTTATTAGTGAGAGAAATGTGCCAACGTAAGAGATAGCATATGTCAAAAGCAATTTACTTCATATGGTGCGTGAGCCTGGATGAATAATTAACATTACCCAGGGTAATCATTCTTACGCCCGTGTTAAAGACGAGGAAATTTCCGGGTTGTCGGAACGTTTACCTCGGGTAATCACAATTTCGCATGCATAGACAAAATTTTCTTCGTATAGTACATAGAAAGGTGATCAAAGAGCATGCGTGTGCAATGCGCTTATTCAGGGAGCTAATCATTCAAGATATCATGCATCGCAAGAGGGAGTAGGATCAAGAATTCATACACGGTGGATAATCCTTTGGGCTGGTATCAAGGGTGTGCGTCAGAAAAATTTGAAATTTCGTTAGTTCGTTACGCTAAGCCAAAAGTGGCTGTTAAGCGTTAATGCGTTAATTCGTTACGTTAGTAACGCACAATCCTGGCTGGTATCATAGGATCTCAAACAGCAATGTTTGAGCTCTCACTTCTCCAATTCATATTCACTCCTAAACGTAGCACAGTTTATGATACCATTTCCGCTTCACAGCAGTTTTGAACCGTTGAATTTCAATTTGAGTACTACATTACACATGAAGGAAGGCACATTACGCACATTATTTATTCAGTATCTATTTTTCTTTCAAAAAAGTGAGCTACAAATTATAAAAAAAATTGAGCGAATTCTAAGAGTTTCTTTTTTTAGCCTGAAAATAAAAGGAAAGCACAATTCAAAAGAATGTGGTGGTAAGTAATAACTTAGAGAAAAGGCTAAGTAACTAGAGGCCTAATTAACTTGGAGAAAGCAAAAATGTTAATCAAAGCTAACAAAAAGAGCTACGTAACAATAATGTGGAGGATTTTTTTCAATGAAATTCGCTAATGAGGTCTGTTTGTATTTGACCTACCTAGCAGAATCTATACTGGATGGAGACATTACACGGAACTTCACCGCAGGACCTCGAAATGATAAGAATTCAATGAATAGTGTGGCGACATCCACACTTAACCAAGGCTTTGCAAGCAAAATTTTAATTACTGGATGACATTGCGTGGACAGACTCTTATTGGAACAAAAAGATACATTGGCCAGGCAGATGTCACAATTTAGCAAAGTTTCCGGAAGCTTCCGGGTTCTTTCGTTGGAGCATATATAGATTACCATGCAAGGTAACGTGACACCATAAAAGGACAAAAAATGAGGTGTGCGGAGATACCAGAGGCTATAGCCCTATTTTTACCCTGGTTAAGAATAGTGGAATACTCTTGCAGATTTGAGGACGTCCCGATCTATACGAGATTTGTGTCCGTCCATCATCTGATACCTTATATGAATAACCTAACGGGTGACAAAAGATATTCAACGAATAGGCCTTCGATGCATGAGTGAGATTACCCAGGGTAAACCTGTTACAGTCTGTGATATTTATGTTAATAAATGCGCCGTGTTGACACTTTACCCTGCGGAATCTTAATCATGTATGTGGCTCTAGGAGTGATAGCGACATGTACATACTGCAGACATGAAAAATTTGAGTAGCCACAATACTTAGTTCCGTCTTGAGCAGCCGTGGGCAGACTATGTAGGATAATTTTAACGATTAACGGTGACAACGGTGAGTACTGTAGGCATAAAAATCATGCGTGACAATCGCAAAGTACTTCTAGAAAGCTAGACGACAACACAGTGCTTGCGTACGTCCGTGCGTCTCCGATAGGTGCGCTCTGACGCGATGCGTGGCTGCGCTTCGTACCATGTCAGACATAAGCTGACTCTTCACAAGCTGGGGTAACTACCACAGTGGAAAAAGCGGAGTAAAAGCTGCTCAATATGACGGAGCAGAAAAATAAGTGCTGTCATCGATTGCTAGTAAAAGTTGCCCTTAGGCAATGCAAACAGCCATCGTTCCACTTTGGTGCATTCTATCTACTATTTGGTTAGCCACGTCCACATTTACGAACACTCTATAAGAAAAACCAAGCAAAGTTGCCTTCAAGTTGGGCGCCTTTTTTAGCGAAATTTGGGCGCTGAATGTCATGGGCTTTTGAGATTGATGGGATGGACTCTTAATGCCACAGCATCTATAAATAGACGTACGTATCTCACAGTACTAAGGAACTGCCAGCTCAGCTTGATATAGGCTTAATTTTGCGGCAAAGAACCGTCCTTAACTCACGCAAACACTTTTGCTATTTAATTCTTGGAATTTTCCATAAATCCTTGAACCATCACTACACTCAAGCCGTTGAGAATGAAGTTAGGGTCGAAGTTGAATGAAGTTAGGGTGCGTTAGGAAAATTTTAAACTTTGTTAATTTGTTAATTCGTTACGTTAGGCCAAAAATGGCCGTTACGCGTTAATTCGTTTGAGTAACGCACACCCCTGGCCGAAACGTCAGGGTATTCAAAGGCGGCACCTACAAAAAATTTAATGATTGAAACTTTAGCGTGACCGTAACGATTTTTGGGTGCTGCGAATTTGTTTCATTAGAGTAAAATGGTCAATCAGAATTACTGGAATTTTAGACATTAAAATCATCGTGGGTGCTTTGAAATAAGATGGGCAGATGCACTATCACCTCAGTAGTAATAGCAGAAATGGAATGTAATTTAATAGAGACACCTTAGGAAAAATTTGATAAAAGCATTCAAAATGAATAGTGGTTAAAATAAAGGAAAGCAGAGTGATAAGCACGTGTGGTTTTCGTCAAAAGAGTCGCCCAGTTTCCCTACATAAAATCTTCACAACCTTGCACCATTCCTTGTCCGACCTCTAACCTAAAGTTCAAACTATTAGTCTGGTCCAAAAGTTTAGCCCCGAATTTCACTCTTTTTTCAAACAATCGAAGTATTAGTGTTCATTGATGGAAAATGGTCTGCCAATATTCATAGTTGAGAAATTCAAGAACACTTTACCACACTGTATTACCAAAAAAAATTCTACTGAAGACTAAGAAGTTCTGGATCAAAAAATGAATAAAAAATGCGTTGTTCTCGCACACTTCAGCTGGAAACATCTCTAAACAATAATAATTTGAAGAAATTTTGGTGCAAGACGTTTGGATTATCCTAATAAATGACAAGCGCGACAGACAATATGTACATATAATAGTAACAGATAACATAAATTACACATACTAATAACAAATAAATAAACAAATGGATACGTGAAGGAGTAACCAGGAAATTAAATAAATAATTGAATAAAGAAATAAAATAAGGGTGAAGTGCACAAAGTTACAATTGAGCACTTAACAGTGGCACTAGGTTAAAAGGTAAACGTCCTGTGTTTTTTCGGGAATCCTGCTCAGTGAGATGCTTGGTTGTGTAGGAACGAGCACGGAGGCCTGTGGCTGGATTCCAGCACGTCCATCTTATTTAATCAGGAACATTAAGAGAGCTCAATTTACTATACCATACATGAGGGGACGCACATAATTGCAGGTTAATACTTGGAGAAATTCGAGTTATAAATTAGAAGTCAAATCATAAACAAATTAAAAGATTTTCCTTGCCAGAAAAACTAGTGGATGCTCTAGCTGCACCAACAGGATCCCATCCTAACAGGGGTAATTTTTACCAGTTCTCTTCAGACCGGGTTTTCTAATGTAAGTTGGTTTTTTCACCATTTTTTCATTGCACTCAAGGGTGCGGCGTAGAACCAGCGAGGAAACAAGAGACATATCAAAGAAATGGTATTGGAAGCATATGAACAAAGGTTCGCCATACTGTTACTACTTTGACACTACTATACTACCTACTAGATGTTTTTTTTTTTTGAATAAGCATTCCCAGGAGGCGGATATGGACGTGCTGGACAAACATGGACTGAGTAAGCGAATGCGCCACAACGACGAAACAACGCCGAGCGCTCAGGTTGGAAGCAGCCTGGAGGTGTTTCCAGCTGCTGTGCGAGCGAGGACAAAGTCGAGTTTTTGACTTTCGCTGTGGTTGCCGAGGAAACTCGAAATGGCTGTGTGAAATCGCCACACACAACGCACACAAAGACTATGCGAGGAACATGTGGGGGACGGAGCTGGAGCCGGGCAGCCGGACGACGCCCGGCCTGCACTTCCCTTCCCGTTTGACGATGAACAACGGTCGTTGTTCATCCAGTAACGGCACGGACCGGGTGATCGATACTGGCACAGGAGCTCCTGACACGTTCGCGGCTGCCGCCACACCCTCGGGTCATTTCATTCAAAACGTTTGATTCCGCTCCGGAGATTAAGGAGAGGAAGCGGACGAGTGCGAGGCCAGGACAAGCGGGTGGAGGAATGAAGACCTCCTGACCAGGAAAAGCGGTTTAGGGATTGTTCCATGAGGATCAACATCATAATCTACAAGAAATACAGAGTCAACATCAATTTTTTATTTCCAATTTATTATTTGGGAGAATCGCGCTAAATATCAAAACAATGTATGTCAAACCTGATTAGATGAGCGAACAAACAACAAATGAGGAAAGTGAAGTGATAACCATCCCATATGGAAGGAAATTTGAACAAAATCAACGGCAAGTATAATGCGGATAATAAAGAAATTGAGAGCGACATGAGACTCCAAATTATGAGAGCGCCTGCTTCTGTTTTTACCGTTCTACATGAAAGAACCTTCATTGACGCAGGTGTTCCAGGAGATCAAAATTTGAAAGAACGAAAGTTGAAGTCCGCACGGGTGCGATAGCTAAAGTGATGGCTCGAAGGAACCTTGTGACGAAATGTCAAGAATCTTGAAGAAGGCTTGCTTGAAATTTCATTACGAATATCTTATTTTATTTATTTATTTCATCCATTCAATTTGTGCTCCTTACCAATAAAATGAATGTGGCAGGTCAGCTTGGCCATCCAGATTACCTATTTACTGAGGGTTTGACAACAAGTACATACATAAATCAGTGCTCGCAGTCCAGTATCCATGAAAGATGTATGAAAACCAAGGAATACACGCCTTTAAAAAACGAGATCAAGGCTCACAGGAGAACTTTCTGGTGGTTTTACGCCAGTGGTGCAGTAGAATTATCAGGAAAAGGGGAAAGTTGTGTTTACTTGCGACTGCAGAAAAATCGATTAATCTGTTTTGATTAAGAGGTTGATTTGAAAACCGAAAATTCTCGTGGGAGAGAGCCTTATATTCCTTATTTCAACTGTCGTTCACTGTCTATGGATGCGCGGCTCACTGTCTAGTCCAGACATTCAAAATTTAAAATTAGTCAATCGATAATCGACTGATTATACAAAATCGATGAGGTCGAACACATCTGATACGTTATTCTATATGTAGCTTGATTTAGCAAAAATTCAAAAGGATTTTACCCGCTGTAGCAACAGCAGGTCATAGATCAATCCTCGATGTTACCCACGATAAACATGTTGAGGCTCGCGTTAGCGATGGGTAAACATGCATGTGGGATCTTAATAAAAGAAAAAAAAAACAGAAAAAAGAAAAGGACAAAAAGGAGGAAATATGACTCGTTTCACCTCTTACTTTAAACACGTTGACCCTGCGTAATCTCAATGAAGCATGCGACCCCAAAGTTGCCCACAATTTCGGGAAGAACGAATTTCTTCGGCGAGAAGTGGTGATTTTTACTTGAGAAATTTAACCCATCCAACACAGACAAAGGTTACCGAGTGAGGTCATATGCGACATTTTTTGCCTGGTCATTTTGCTGTTTATACGATAGCGAGCAGTGTAATGCCTTCGCTGGACACCCACTAAATTTTTAACAGATTCTTGGGGTAATTTTCAAAATGTTTTCAATTCTTTTAATATTCCATTATTGCTAATAATGGAGGGGAGAGGGAAAAGAGGAGCGCTGGCACAATTTTGGAGCAATTCATATGTAGCTACCCAGGGCTACATGAGAATAGCCTTAGGAGCGATGATTTCTCAGACAAAGGTAGAGGAGGGAAGAAGAGTGCAAGTAAAAAGTAAGCACAATGATGGCAGGTGTAGGAAATGGTTTTCTTTAAAAATGCTTGTATGAAAATACACGACACAAAGGTTTTTCCCTGTGACATTGACGATAGTTTCGTCTATACAATTAACCGGCGATGAAACAGCTTGGCTTCTAAACAAGTTTTTATATCAAACGCTATTTTTTCTTGACCCAGCAGCTCGCAGCAGCATGGACATGGCCCCTGTGATTCGCCAGGCACACCTAGAGGCCATGGATTCAGAGCCTGCCCCTCCCTACTCCAGTTATTGAGTTGCACTTAGGCCCGATGTTGGGGACGATCACAAACTGCGCAACCCCCCTCCGGCAACAAACAAGGTGTTTTTGCCCATATTATCCACATTGCCTGCGGCATAGGAGAGGCTCTTTCCAAGTATGGCCTTAGTCAGGCACCCCGCAGATGAAAGGATACAGAGATCAAGCGATTACGCTTGGATTTTGCTTTCTCCACGGCGGAAATGCTTATCCACAAGCACGCTAGCGGTTCCAAGGAGGCAAATATCATGGAAATAGGGCAGCCTCATCAGAATGCCCGGGGAAATTGATCGACGATTGCTGGAACACCCTTAAACATCCTGGAAGAGCGTGAAGATGAGACTGACAGCATGGAGTATTCACTAGCGTGACATGAAGTTGAAGAACGTGCCAGTTCGTGAGAAAACGAACTTATTCAATATAACTTGCATACATTAGGCACGTAACAGCCGTGAACGACCTCCTGGTAGGGATCCCATTCCCCATGAGGGGATAGAATTTGAGAAACGCACGAAAGCAAGAACAGAGCAACGTGAATGCGGTCATGAATTGATTGAAAGCAGAAAGAAGTGAAGGAGAATTAGTGGAGGGCGCCATGCTACCTCGTCGTCGGCCGATCAATAAGCAGAACGACTGAGAGCGGGACGAGACGAGGGAGAAGGAGGAGGAGGAAAGCAGGACGAGGAGGAGGAGCAGGAGCAGGAGGAACAGAGCACGACATGAACGGCATGCTCGACGTGTGCTGGGGGCGAGTGGGGGGTGAGCGGCGTGGGCAGGATCGAATCCGTCCGTGCAGGGGGGGGGCACACCAGCAGAGCAGCTGCACTGCTACGGACCGCAGCGCCCGCAGGCGATCCGCCGCGGGCCAACAACGAGCATACTCACGAGGAACAACAGCGCCGTCGTCGAGTTGCGAACAAACGCCACTAAGCGTGACCGCACTTCGCGGAATCCCTTCGCTGAGCTGCCCGTGACCCGAAAAAGTGCGTCTTGTTGAGTTATGAGGAACTTCGGGTCATTCTCAGAACCTCAAGAACAAGTTGTCAGCCCAGCTCTGCTTCAGAACAACTTGCAGACAACCTTTTCTAATGGGAACTTGTCGACAAGGAAGAGCTAAAACAGGTTGTCGGCTACTTTCTCATAAGAACAACTTGCCTGCAAGCTTTTTGATTACGAAGATTGTCCGCAAGTTGTCGACAACCTTTCTGCGGCACAACTTGTCGGCAAGGAAGATGCAAAACAAGTTGCAGGCTAGTTTCCTCCCCGTAATACTGAAGCGATCACCTTAACGCCGATTAAATGCCAAATTGCCACGGGGAAAAGGTGACTGTGAGTTCTCTACAACCTTTCAGCAGAATAACTTGTCGGCAAGGAGGAGGAAAAGCAAGTTGCAGGCTAGTTTTCTCACCAAGGTAATATACAACAACCATTGAGGACAATTCACATTAGTGCTGATTAAAGGTCAAGCTGTCATCCAGACGGGGTAGCAGCAAGTTGTCGACAACCTTCCAGCCAAGCAACTTGCCGCCAAGGAGGAGGCAAAGCAAGCTGCAGGCTAGTTCTCTCTCCAGCGTTATATTGAGGACATTGGAGCAGTGGTGATGTCACTTTTGTGGCGACTAGAGGCGAAGCCGTCATCCAGGAAGGGTAACAGCAAGTTGTCGACAACCTTTCAGTTGAACAACTTGTTGGCAAGGAAGAATAAAAGCAAGCTGGCTAGGCTAGTTTCCTCACCTGCATAATATTGAGGACATTGGGGCAGTGGTGAAATCATTTTGATGGTGATTAAAGACTAAGTTATTTCCAAGAGAAGGTGACAGCAAGCTCTCGATAACATTTCAGCAGAACAGCTTGTCGGCAAGGGAGGAGTCAAGCAAGTTGCAGGCTAGTTTTCTCACCTGGGTAATATTAGGGACACTCAAGCAACTAGCAGCGGGACACTAAGGGTGGTATCACCTTAATGGTGACTAAAGGCGAATTTGTCATCAAAAAAGGAAGACGGCAAGTTGCTGACAAGCTCCAGGACCAACAACTTGTCGGTAAGATAAGCCAAAACAAATTGTCAGCGAGCTTCTAGGCGACCAAGATTCAGATGCCATCAGAAATTTGTGCCCAATTGCTTGTAAGCAAGTTTTTCAAGGGGTTCTGACTTTATGCCAGGACAACGCGTCAATTCCTGGAGGCCCACAAAGTGCTGTTGTCCGGTCACCCACACTGGAATTCGCTAAATCCGAGCAAGCGCTGCAAGTGCAGATTAGTGGCTAGCGACAAGTTCTTTAGGGAGTGCACAGGGAAAATCTCGGGGAGAGACAAGACAAGATCGACTGGAAGTGCTGTTGACGTCAGTTGCTATCCGGAGGAATTTTCAGGCCTGGCAGTTCTTTTTGAAGACGCCGAGGATTGTTGCAGCGTCTTGCAGTATCATAGTATAATCATATAGTCGTCAGGGCAAATCATATATTCAATAAAATGAAAAAAATGAACTATTTGTTTTATTTAATTTTACGTGCACCGTAACGTGCCCGAAAGAGAAAAAAAATGATAAGAAAGTAAGGAAAACAAATGAATCAAGGGGATGAAAGCGACTAGATTTCATAAATCCTAGACTTAATGTGGAGGAATTTCTTGAGTTTTCCATATCTAGTCGAGGGGAGAGAGAGGAAGAAAAATAATGGAAGAGAAAGATCACTAGCAGGAAATAAGGAGGAAGGAATGGTTCGCATAGTCAGAGCTTACAGCGGTCGGTCATCTCCATCCCTCCCCATCCTCCACGCCACTGAAGATCCGCGGTCCAACAAGCCCCGGGACAATGGCGCTACGTCATGTCCCATTGCCATAACCATCAAATTCCCATGCAATTGACAGCGCACAGAGGCAAAGATGGCGAGAAAAAAAAAGCAGTTATTGTGCACTTGAGCTCAAAAATGCGTTCTCGACGAAGTTATTTGCAGTTTCAGTCAAATTTCGATTGCTTTTCAGAAGAAAGTTTGGTTTTAAAGCGATTTACTTTCACAAATAATTTTTGATGTTTTATAATATTTTCATTTAAAATTTTCAAAGAAGTTAAGTGGAGAAGACTTTGAGAACTACATAGAGTCATGGGAAGGAATGCTTCTCAGAGCCCCGAGAACAAGTAGCTGACGAGCATTTGGCAAGCAAGTTTCCGACCGTACCTGAAACCTGCCCCCCCCC
>JARK01001563.1:293861-305623 GCA_000688135.1 Ancylostoma ceylanicum
GCCCTCCCTCCCCATGTTTGTTGACATTCTGTTTTCGCCTTATTTTGCTCACTAATTGCTGGCCCGAAGCTTGATGACAACTTGTTTTTTTTTGTTTTTTGTTGACAACCTTCTGCAGGAAATGACCGACAACTTGCTTTTACCTTTGCTTGTTGACAACTTGCCGGTAACTCTTCTTGTCGACAAGTTGTTAGGAGTGAAAGTTGCTGACAATTTACTTTTCGATACGATGGTGACATCAACTTGCCAACAACTATTTGCTAGTTAAAAGGTTGTTTTGCAGTTGTTTTGGGGCGAAATTTGGCAGACAACGTGGTCAAGGGGTGTTGAGCTAGTGGCTCTAGATCACAGGTAGGCCACTTCTACGTAGGTCTCCGAAGTCGATGCTTACGTTGAAACGTGAGGCGAAAAAAGGCACGCGTTCACTGAAAGCCTGGACTATAGTAGGTTGAACACTAAACATACTGATTATTCGAATACGCGATTTTGAATGAGTCGAAAATTAGAATGCCCAGAAATGCGAGGGCCTTGAATCTTTGGTGAGGAGAAAAGGAGGTAGAACTTCTTGCTCTAGTAATGTTCGCTTTTTCAGGCGGGCTTTTAAATCTCATTCTGTTGTTGCATTCTCCCTATAAATGGAGGATTTGAGCGTTTGGGGCACGGCAGGACGCCTAGTGTTCGCCGGATGTTTTATGCGCAGCCGAGCTGCATACGTAAACAGCACCAAGCAGCAAGCGACCGAGTAACTCACATTCGTCTACGAGCAGAAGTAGAGAGACCGACTGAGCTGAATAATAGTCAGTGGTCTGAATCGTTGTAGCCTAAAGGTAGATGAGGTTGAAAATTGAACGGTAACCCTAACCATAAAATGGAAGTGAAAACGGGGTAGAGTACCCATTTCCGCTCTTTGCTGATCTTTTGAACTTCGGATTTCCGCTCCTTGTTAATCGTTTGAACTTTGGACTTTGCCCACCGAGAGATTAGGATTTTCTGAGGACAGTTCCCTATTGATCACATGGAATGGTTACAAATTTACGTGGATTTGGCTTCCGTACTAGGAGAACTATGTACCTAGGGCCGCATGCACCATTGAGATTACCTAAAGTTTATGCGCTGAGATTTAATGCATTTACTTCGCGTTAACACGGCCATCAACACCTTTACCTCCCAATGGTGCATCCAGGCCTTAATTATCCGTCATAGTTTCGGGCAGTTTTTAACATCTTCAGAGTGTAGTGCAGTACTCTCACTGTAACTTTGAATTGTTGTGCCTATTTCCTGTGTTTGCGCTTCTGCGAGTTTAGGAAAATGCATAAGTAAAAAATGAATGAATGTATAGATTCTCCACGATCCCCCCGACAAAATGGCGCATTTGCGATTTCCCACAGATTTCACCGGCAGTGAACTTTATCTAATGGAAAAAGTGGACTAAGACTACATGGCTCATCTCCAGGGTTCGTCTCGTTGAGCGTACCAGATCATGCACACTCAAAAAGAACACCAAGAAAAAAAAACTTATTCCCGATACTTTCCAGCGGAAATCTTCTTTTTATTTTTTTTTGAACGAAAGCTGTGATTGGTTGGATTTTCTTGAAACGAAGCTGTGATTGATCAGCTCCATAAAGCTTGGAAATTTAAGTGGTCAATGGGATTGTCCACTGATTGTCTACTGTGGCTGGTTTCATTTCCCAACAGAAGCACTTTCCTTTGTCGGACAGCGAACATCATGGCATTCAGATGTCCAGACGACAACCTCCCTTTGTGTCTCAGGATGGCTGCGTGTGGATCTCAGAATTCATAGTCCATTTTGACGCAAGGGGTCCTGGAGCACGTGAGGCCGAGCAGGTGCGGCGAGCACCATGGACAACGTACTCAATTCAATTTCAATGTTATTCACACCTATAAAGGCATAGGCCTTACATCTCTTGCTAGGAGGGGGTAGAGGTACAACTCAGGTTTGGATCCAGCTAACAATGTGCTAGCTGTCAAGTCAACATTTTTTAAACAAATTCATTTACCTATCCGAATTTATTTACCTATAAACACCTATCCAAATTTGTTTACCTATAAACAAAGGTAGATAAATTTGGATAGGTAAATAAATTTGTTAAATACCTAAATAAATTTCCTATAATTTTACTAAACACTGCCCCTTACTGTTATTTCGAATAACGCTCGATTGCTTTCTTTGATGGTACTTTTTCAGTGTTTCATGTAGTTATGCCTTGATTTTTGTTGTTTATAAATTGTTTCTCTATAGTATCTTGACGTTCAGACGTACTTGAACAAGCAAGTAAACTGATGAATTTAGACCAAGAAACCCAGCATGACGAATCCACAGCTGGTCTCTGGATCCCGATCAATCCAGCTGTTCACACTCAATTTCGCTGTCGGCGCGGTGTCATTGGCGTTTAATTCAGTGCAAAAACGCAAAAGCCGCGCTCTTATTACAACGAGCGCATGCACTGAAGAACGAGCATGACACTGCCTGATCCCAGTCGATCCTGCATGTTCAGGATGCGACGATCGCATTTCGTCAAGGGATCTACGTCAATCCAACTAACGGTCTGTTAATAACCATTCGTGAAGTTTCAAAAACCAGTCATAACATGGGTATTAAAGGCTGGTTTAAAATTCGATGGCAAAAATGAAGGAACATTGAAACAGCTTCCCAGAGGGTGCGGCAAAATTATAGGCACAGCACAGGGGGGATGACGCAAGAAGGCGGCGGAAGAAGGGGGAGGGAGCGCCGGAGAAAAGTGAAACCTCTGCTGTTTTGGAAATAAAAATTTCAAATATAATACTGAATGATCAACTATTATTATTTGAAAGAGAGTAGTGATTGTTAACAGTTGAAAATGAACTTTCCAAATTTTCTATTTATTTTCTGAAGTAATTTCGAAAATTCAACTTGCGATTTCTTTCTCTGAGCTCATCCGAATCTAAGGGCAACTATTGTAGCTTACGTGGCCTGCGAAATAGAGATCTTCGTGGAGCTTATGAATAGCAAAAAGGCACTTTTGCACAACGCTGCTCTGGAAAAATATGTATTTAGTTTAGCATCAGGTGCGGTAGGCAGGTGTTCATCACAGAAGAACATGATGTGTTCCTCTAAGCACGTGTTCTATATTCAATTAGCAAAGGCGGCTGATGTCAGTTTTCATCTGCTGGAAATCAAATCTCTTCATCGCAGTGGCGGATGCAGGGGGGGGGGTTTGAAATTACTTTACAATACATATAAAAATCTTGTGTTAGTTTGTTTTTATTTGTCCTTTTTTTTATTATCTTTTTTTTTTTAAATAATTTTTATTTATTTATTTATTCAATACACCAAAGAAATGGTGCGCCAAACGGTACCATCGTTAATCTCATGGAGACATATCTAGACATTCATATAAATCGGCAAACAAAACCAAGTATCAACTGACTACGCTTGCTAAGTACCACCACCCAACCAACAAAGAAGTTGGTTAAGCAAAGAATCTGCATCGATAACGAATACCACTACTACGAGACTAGCAGTCTGACAAGGTGGTTGGGGAAAAGCTACAAGCCAAAAGAGGAATGCCAGATATACTCGTACCAGCCGGTAACGTACCATGAAGCAATTAGTTTCATGAACATGTCGGAACTTCGGAACGCAGGTATACCTGCTGAAAACCCCTGCGGAACCAACATGCCGACAGTCATGTCATGTCACCAACCAACATTGATTATTTATTGTTATTATTAATATTTTGGTTAGAGTTATAGTGCTGCACCGCTCATTAAGAAGTCCCTTAGAGAGGAAGCTACTTGAGGCTCTGGAGATAAAGCGTCTCACGCCCGAGATAAACAATAGAGATGAGCATTTGGATACCCTTAGGCTTATCACGCAGAGCGGTCGTGATTGTGACCATGTCATTGATGTCTCATCCTCTGTAGCTCCCATTGTTCTACTGACTTACTGTTGAGCTGTTTGTCATCCTGCTCGCTCAGCCTGGTCAGTCCACTCACTCGACCCCATTTTTTAACATCATTGTATGAGTGTTAGTAGATATGTTGATTTGTATGGATTTACATATATTGTAGGCCTGAGGACGGTGTGACAGCACTGAAAACTTGCCCATAAAAAGAGCAAACAGGAGTCTACACTGTTCACGACATGGAAAAGCTACCATTGAAATTTTTATTAATTTTATCCTCCATTAGAATCCCCAAAACGACAAAGACCTCAATTTTTCCCAGTCTCCCCCACCCTCTACCGCCCACTTTCTGCGTCCGCCATTGCTCCATCGTGGAATAGAAGTATTTCGGGGTGAGTCTACAGAAATCTCTCCATGGTCATAATTCCCTAGGAAGAAAGGAGATAGATATCTGCAAAAAAGGGAGGGATGCACGTACCGTAGCCATACCTCCATTTCCGTGCAAATGCATGGTTGGATTACGTTTCTTGTGTTTATTTGCTGCTGAACTTAAGGGACGCCTCCTGGCGTAGTAAATAAATAGATAAACAAATGAAATTAACAAATATGAGTAAATAAATGAGTAATTTCATGGGCGCTGAGTTTATTCACCTCTGTGCTGGACAGAAAAAGCAAAGGAGAGAATGGGAGGGGAGGGTGATTGCCGGACAGCAAAGAACTAATAAAAAATCTCGTCAAATACATTTTGGTAGAGTAAGTAGGTGGAATATTGAATAATAAAATTCTACTGACCACTCCATGTTAATGCTTAGTTTGATCCAGTGCCAAGCCAGTGATCTTTAAAAAACAGCAAAGAATTTAAAGCATCGAGGTTAGCAATAACACGTACTCAAAATTATTATTTTTGACTTGTTGTCAAACCAAGTGAAAAGAACAAAGCAGCGAACAAAGCGTCAAGCCTGTTTGGCAGTAAGCGAGCGTCGACGAACGCAATCGAAAAACGCATGCAATCGTCGTGGACCAGACGTCGAATCCCGAATTCGTACACACAAAGTACAACCCAACTTGCTTCCTATGATGGCCGCTTTCGTCGCGACTCGTCTCCTCGGCACTCATGAAGAGCTCGATTAGGGATGTCGACAACAGAAAAAAATCCAAATGCGCCATTAAGAAGAGCCCACTCTGAGCTGGGATCTTTTTTCTGGAGCAGGCACAGTGTGAACAAAACTGTCGGAACCTTTACTTCCATGACACCACTTATTCTGACTTATGAAGTAGCTTCATTTAGCTCCATAACGTTTTCGTTTAGATCCCTGTTCGCCTTTGTCTATTCATTGCAGGGCAAATTGAAGGAATAGGAGGATTTGGTAAGATTTTCGCGTACTATACTAGGAAAATATGGACTCTTAACCGCTCTCAAACAGAAAGATCCCAAACACACTCGTAAATAGTATGTGGTAGCCGGCGAAGATAATAAGACGAGCCAGACTTAGCGAAAATGCCACTTTAGCAGGGGTCATCCGGTTGATGAGGAGCAAGTTCAAAATTCAACTTGTAGAGCTGTTCTGAACAACTGTCAAGGCTCATTCGTGATTGCACGTCAAACAAGAAAGTCTCCGACGAATGAGAGGCCTGAAGAAATAGACTGGGTAAAATATTGGGTTGGGCAATAAGTTCGTGCGGTTTTCCGTGGGCATCAAAACTAGTGTTTCTCACAAACAGCATCAATCACAATAAGTGATTTATATGGCACCTTTCCTCCACTATTAATGCTACTAGAGAAAGTGCTACTCCCCTCTTTCATCTCCATGAAAAGCCGCATTGTCTGAGATGACTGCATTTGCGACTCTCGACTGCAACTCTTGAATAGAAGTCTAGAAAATACCAAGGAAAATAAACAAAACAAGTGGTTCGAGATAGCTCCAGGCTTGCATGGGTCGCATGCGTAAAATTACCTCCAATTCTAGCATCTCTATTCTCGTTTTGGTGGAATTTGCACAGTAGAGACGCGCCTTCTCAATATGAGGGATAACCTCGAATTGAGCCCTTCGATGTTTTTTGGCGAAGTGAATAACTTGAACTTAGGTGTTGCTAAGATTTGACATTCATAGTAATTCTTCTTTACATCTATAGCAAAACCTAGCGGATAAACCGCTCATTGTCCTTAAGACTCTAAATTTAGAGGAGGGACATCCTCCTGGCTAAATTTCACCTCTCAGAGGCGGGCATCTGCTTCTGTGCCGTCCTTTCAGCAGTAACGGCTTCTTTTTGGACCTCATAGATACCCGTCACCTTTTGAGCTGCATTCGATCCGCGATTGAAGCGGAACAGTAGTAGCCGACGGAGATGTTCGCCTTAGCCGATTTGGAGGGTCACATTCTACGCGATAGAAAACCAGGTGTAGCACGTGTTGAATAAATCGGTAGGAATATTTGTAAAGAGGATGCAAAGGGCTACAAAATCATATATAACACGCACTCGGACATGTTTTAATTCTCAGTGAAAACTCAAGTTGAAAAAACCGCACGAACTTATTGCCCAACCCAATAGTACTGCTGTGGCGGTCTGTTGGCCTACATATACGTATTAGGTTGAGTCGAAAGTTTTCAGACAATGTGGTAGTGATGACTTCTAGAGGTTATAACTCAGCAAACAGCTCACGAAAATGGATGCGCGAGCTACCATTTGATAGAGTATAAAAGCCTCTTGTAATGGCTAACTGACAAATAAACCAAACTAGCTCCTTTCCTGCCACAATGCCGCTCATTTTCAAGCCTGCGCCACTCCATCTCCGCAACGCCAAGCTCTTTCTCTACCTATCTGGTCAAGAACCAGCGTATATCGGAAGATGCCTAAAGGTGGTTAACAAGCAGCACGCCCCGCTAGAATTACAGTCTAGAAGTGGCACTGGAAATTCGCATCGGGCGACTAAACCATTGAAGATGGATGCCGTCCGGAAAGCCCGATGGAGTTCGATTTGGACTTGCTGCAGAAACAGGTAGAAGCCGATCCCTATCAAACCATTAACGAACTGGCAGTCACTCTTAGGGAGAGTCAGAGCGTAGTTATTGGCGGATTGAATTGATGAATTCGTCCATTGTCAAGGCGCAGAAAATCGGTCGATGGGTACCACATGCTCTGGCGCAGTATGACATGGACCGCCGCGCTGATATGGCACTTTGTCTCCTCACGCTCAAGCGCACCCACCCGAGACTTGAGTACCTGATCAGAAGGGATGAGAAGTGGACCCTCTCTTCTAACGTTCGCCGGTGTGCCCATTGGGTTGACAAAGGTGCGGATCAGGGATGAGCGGAAGTCAGATTCGAAAAATCGGAACTCGGAAGTCGGAAGTCGGAAGCCCCAAAAAAGAGACCGGAATATCGGAAGAACCGGAAGTCGGAAGCAGGAAGTAAAGAGTCCAATGTGTGTATATACGTACACATGTGTATAGTACGGTGGCTTAGTGTTGGTGTAAACCATGTGTCGTTAGACTAACTGGCGTTCATTTTGACAATTCTATCTAATTACTTTCATGGATAGTGGTATCAACATTATCAGGATTGAAGGCTTAATGAAAAATAATGGATCGCCCAACGAACCCTAAGTGTTTGAGCAGGACTGCACCAAATTTGTAAGATAAAAATTCATAAGCTTGAAACAAAAGCTCTTTGAAGTGAATACATAATATTTTTCACAGGAAAGTGTCCTATGGAGAAGAATGTTGTATACCACTGCACATTTTTCATATCAGACCTCTATTACAAGAGTGGCTTCTAGCAATTGATCCTGTTAAGTTTTGGTATCTTCTCAGCGGAACTCTGTGCGGCTCTTCTACTTTGAAAGAACTGATTTTTGCCTGATTTTGGTTAGACCTCACGCTGTTTATTCAGTTAACATTATGCGTGAAGTGAATGAGAACGGACAACTTCAAATCTCTCATCGATTCTTTTACAAAATGCTAAATGTTGAGAAGATCCTCTCCTATTTCTAGCTGAATTTGTGGCAATGTGATTTCGTTAATACCTACGCTGATGTGTATTATCGAACCCGCAACAAAAACGTAAACGCCAGAACAGCACAAACTCATTTCCAGGAATTTCAGTAGCGTTGAATGAGTATGTGACCTATACAATACTGCTCCTAATCTTTGCAAAAAAGACGCGCCCGACGTGTTTTTGCGTCGCAAAGCGTCGCAGGCGCATAACTCGCTTCAGAATGGAGCTTTTGCGATTCTGAAGACAGATCCTTACTCAGCGCATCGCGGCGAAGCTACTCATGCCCAGCATCACTATATTTGGTTCTCGCAAATTTTTCAGCTATCTTAAGGAGTTTCTGAGACACTGGGAAAACAGCAGCTATTCCATTCTCTGAATGTCCCAATACAGCAACTCTTTAAGACAGCTGAATATTTTTCGAGAACCAAACACGGTGATGCGAAGTATGAGTAGCTTCGTCGCAACGCGCTGAGTGAGAATCTGTCTTCAGAATCGCAAAAGCTCCATTCTGGAGCGAGTTATGCGTGTGCGACACTTTGCGACGCAAAAACGCGTCGGGCGCGTCTTTTTTTCAAAGATTAGGAGCAGTATTGTACAGTGACTTGCGGAGGGCATCCGATGAACCAAGTCAGTGCTTCATCTTCCCAGACTCCTCTGGCACCAATTCACCGACCCCGGGGGATGGATGCCATGGTTGGCTATGGGCGCGATCGAATTATCGACCGTGCGCGTATGCAGCGAGCCTCTTACGACTGCGCCGCACGCGCGCAGCATTTAGATGAAACACAATTTTAATCAACCCAAGACTTCCGAAAACTTCCGGTTTTTTCGCAATTTTCCGGAAGTCGGAAGTCCAAAAAACACCGGAATATCGGAAGTTCCGGAAGTCGGAAGTCAGAATTGCGCTCATCCCTGGTGCGGATGCAGAAGACGTCCCTAAACCCAACGTACACACCAAAAAGGGTATGCTCTGCTTTTGGTGGAGCGTACAAATACTGGCAGTCGCTCGTCGAGTGATCTGCAGTGACCGCAGACGTCTACATTGAGCAACCGAGGAACTTAAAGGCGAATGTCTAAAATGCGCGCTCGCAGCAGCACAAAGTCTACTTTCAGCATTGCAACGCTCGGCAGCACATCGCAAGAACAGCAAGGCTGAACTGATGGAGGTCGACTGGCCCATTTTACCATACCCTCCGTATTCTCTAGACCTGGCTCCTTCGAACTACCATCTTCTTTCTCATCTACAACGTCACCTGGATGGTCAAAATTTTAAAACCCGCGCCGACATCAAAAAAGCACTCACGAGTTCTTTGAGAACTAGTCCCCAGCGGTCTGGAGCAAGGGCATCTATGATCTGCGTGAACGTTGGCAGAAAACGATCGATGCCAATGGGGCATATCTCAAATAATTCGCTGTTATCGTTCAAACAATTGTGATGTAAATAAAACTATTGTCAATTTGTCCGAGAACTTCCGACTCAACCTAATATGTACTTTACTAGATAGGTACTGAGGTCGGAAAGAAGAAAGAAAGAAAAGACATAGTATACAAGATGGCGAGAAAAAATGGAAAAAGAACGCGAAATGTTCTGTGTCTAATTGAAATGAGGATCCACGGATAATTTTAACCTATTCTGTATATTACGCGTAGTTTAAAGACCAGCAAAAACTAGTACTTTGAGTGGTTACTTAGAAACTTGCAGTTTTCTTTTTCGATTGAATTTTCTTCTCCGCCTTTTTGTTACTCCTTGACGACATTAGAAGTGTGTTGTGTGCTATTCGTAAGCGCTACTTCAACCGTTCATTCCTTCTTTGGCTCATTTCCGTTGAGAAAACAGCTATTTTTTCACCTCTAGGCCCTATGTATGGAGTGCTGAGTTGACAAGAACAGCACCTCCGCCACCTGCTCTGCCTAGCATTCACTCGAAGCTTAGGAGGACGCTAAAACTGTAGTCTTTCACTGGATTGACTTCGACGAGATTTGAGTAGAGTAATGCTCTCTAACAAACCTAAGACGATATGCTTGCACAAGTATGAATTCGTTGACTGAAAAACCTCTCATTGCTTAAAAATGACGTGGGAGACTATCCTGAAACAAAATCACTAGGATCTTCAACGACAAGCACGAGGAGGTGCAAATTACGACAGATTCTTTTCGTGCAGTTTTCTAGTGATAGTATTGGGTACCTTCACTTTCCTTATTTTCACAGCTTCACAAATACTACTGCTACGGATGAATACTGCCCTATTCCGTGGAATAAATTGCTTGAAAAATTTCTTTCGATGAGGTCAAAAGTCGGTGTAGCANCTCACCACCGAGCATTCCACTACCCCCATGTCACATTAGATTTCCTCGCACCAAACTACTTAAGCACTTCTTCCACGTTGAGAGTTAGAAAATCATGTTGTTTAGCACTTGTAGTGAGACCGACATGACGATGATAGGGGTACAGGAAGGCATGCGAAGAAGTTCTACTTCTTGAAGCTGTGAGCCATGCACGATGTTGTTATACAGGGGGGGGGGGGCATCCGATGAACCACGTCAGTGCTTCATCCACCCAGATTCCTCTTGTACCAATTCACCGACCCCGGAGGATGGATGGCTTGGCTGACCACAGGCGCGATCGAACCATCGACCGTTTGCGTGCGCAGCGGGCCTCTTACCACTGCGCCACACGCACCCGCCACAGGAGTTACAGCAAAACCAATCCGGCAAAGAAATATACCAGGTACGTCGAGAGCTTGGATATAAGTAATCGCCTTAAATTAACTGTAGTAGCGAACTCATAAATATTCTTGAAAAGATTGAAAAAAAGTGTGCTATCAGACTGAAATACGTATTTTATACTACTATAGACTGACTATTTTATGAAAGGTGTTCCATACCCTAACAGGCTAAGCTCAGAAGCGCCTATCAAAGGAATCAAAGAACTATGGTGCAGCAGCATCCTTCTCCAATTTCATTTTCATGATGTCATTCGTTTTTCAACATTATTTCAAAGGAAATTTCCCTAGCGTGGAAGGACATATGAACAGCTTCTAAAGGGTGAAAAGTGCAAGCTCTAATGAAACCAATTAATAAAAATGACGTCTGTTGGTTTGGAAGATTGACAGAGACGTGAAATGATGCAGTGACGGCGTCACTCATAAAATTCACGTCTCTACTAGCGTGCATTTACGGGATGCTCTGGAGCGAGTGGAGAGAAAATGGGGTTTTAGGAAAAACATTTGCAAAGCTCGGACCTGCGCATATTCGTCTATTCGACTATCATTTGACGATTACTAGGTTGTTCCAAAAATAGTGGCCGCTTTTGTACCACGTATTCCAAGATGCGTAAATCAGCCTAAAATTTTTTCTCATGACAAAACTGCAATTATCGGCATTTCAAGTGGTTTTTCTTCATCTTTTGGAGTTTAAAAAAGAGGAAAGCCAAGTTCACTGGATACAACAAACTGCATAAGGGAAAATTCCAGGGGATACATCCTAATTCACAAGAATTTAGAAAATCTGGACAATTCAAAGAGAAGGCTTGGAAAGAAGTTTTCTACTCGCAAAAGGTTCACTATAAAAGTCACCAGAACTCAGTGGCTGGGCCGGAGGGCGGGGGTGGGTTGGAAAAAAATTGGGGTCTCTGTCGTTTTGGAGACCCAGACGGAAAATAAAATAAATAAAGTTATTAATTTTGATGAAAAATAATGAACAATCAATATTGGAAAAATAATAATAAAAATGGACAAATGAAAATAATTTAATACAAGATTTTCATTGGTATTATAAAGTGAATTGAAAGATTTGAGGACCCATTCCCGGGGGAGGGGGGGGGGGGGGGGCTCAAGGATTATAAAGGGGCTCCAGAGTTTGG
>JARK01001563.1:305722-320560 GCA_000688135.1 Ancylostoma ceylanicum
GGGGGGGGGGGGGGGGGGTGGGCTCAAGGATTATAAAGTGGCTCCAGAGTTTGGATAGGGTAACTCTTGTGCAGTAGAGTGGTTTGGAGACAGTCTGCCCAGCGTCTTAGTTGATGGAATTATGAATTGACAAATTTTCACTGCAGGCAGTGGCCATTATTTTTGGGGCAACCTAATATTTCATTTCATTAGCTGCTACACCTCAAATAACTTACAGTGAACTCCAAACGGCCGCAGACAAGGAGCGGGACCGCGACGCGGGCACTCTGGTTGTCTGCTGCACCTTCCAAGGCAGTGAGAAATCACGACCTATCGGTTTTCCTCCGCGTCTCTGCCCAGCAGGCCCGTTGCCTCGGTGCCGGAGACAACAAGAGTGCTCGTGCCACGGTCCCCCTTGTCTATGACCGCTTACAGTTCACTGTATATGAAGAGCACAGTTAGTAAAATATCCATAATTGGAGCTGTTCCAACAGTACGCTCGTAAAAATTTTGACTTTTAGGATATCTGAGTAATCGCGGGCTTTGGAAATTGAGAAAAAAATGACTGCAATAATCATAAAATCACAGGAATAAGTGAGCAAATGTTCAAACTCGCCAAAATATCGCCAGCACGAACAGCCACTGGGTCGGAGATGTGCGTAGAGTTCAAGATACTGTAGGATGTAAGAAGAAGGTCAATTTATGTGGTGCAAGATGTGGATTTTCACAAGAAAGTCAGCAATTGCTACCTCTTTTGTCAGTTATTTTGATTCGAAACAATTTGAAAACCCAACTTCTACTTTGAGATATAAGTCAGAATTTCTGGATAGCATCCTTTGTTGTGATTGTCTTCAACTCCTGATTTGATCATGAATCATATTGTAAGAGTAGTGAGTAAGTGAACAGATACATGTACTTTCCTGATTTAATAGACTTCAGGAACACAGCAACGTTGTCTAAAAGTTTCTTTCAAGCTGTATTACATGAAACTATATCATTTCTTGTGATGTTCTTCGAATATTCGCTTCCAATCAGCGCGGTGGCAGAGCTGTAGGAGTCGACTGTAATTTCACAGATTACTGCTGAACTTCAGAAGCTCATAGGTTTGCTCACCTTCAGTTTCGTTGGCGAACCCTGGATCACGAAGTGGAAGTGTCGAGCTCCCTAAAACACAAGGATCATTGTGGAAGTTGATGGCTTGGTCTTTGTAGAAGAATCGGCACAATCATAGGAGACTTCAGTAGTCGAGGCCCGCACGCACGCGCCACACCCCTACGAAGCGCTTATTCTGACTGTCTCCGCATCCACACACCTCACTTATACCGTCGCTTTTGCTCTCATCCGATCCTCCCGCTTCCTGTCCTAACCTGTCCAAACAGGTAGAGGCGAGCCTATTGGGCAACGATCGCTGGGATCTTTTTGATGTAACCCAAGGAGAAAGGTTTGAAAACTTTAGTGACGGGTGCAACTGATCTTTTTTCACAAAACAAAAACGTTTTTCCTTATCGTAAATTTTCATTTGAGTGTCATGCCCTGAAACCTGAAAAGCTGAACCCTGTTAAAGAACACAAAGCTCACTTTCTGCTCGAGGGTCTCGTTCGTTTGTTTCTGAAGCTCACGGAATAGAGTGTTGAACTGCTTCAAGTCATTATGAATCGTATTGACTTGTTCCTGAACGAGCGGAAATTACTTCACAGTTAGAATGAGCTCGGAAAGCAGATTCCTTGTACAGCAACAATATATACAATACTGCTCCTAATTTCTGCAAAAAAGACGCGCCCGACGCGTTTTTGCGTCGGCGACGCAAAAACGCGTCGCAAAGCGTCGCAGGCGCATAACTCGCTTCAGAATGGAGCTTTTGCAATTCTGAAGACAGATTTTCACTCAGCACGCTGCGACGAAGCTGTTCATACCCCACATCGCTGCGTTTGCTTTATAAAAGTTTTCGACAATTTTGAGGAGGAGCTCTATTGAGGTGCTCGAAAAACGGCAACGACACCAACTACAGGCTTTTCGTCTGGCACTTCAATGAATATGTGATATTCCGAAGGTACGTTTGTAATCCAGGCGTTCCGCATTTAGAAATGCGCCTGAAAATTGAGGGCGAAGCTGCTAGATCGCAGTTGAAAGAGACAACCATGTTGCATATCGGAGAGTGTTCACATGCCTTGCGCTTTTCTCACATACAAGTGTTATTCCTGTCTTCGAAAATACCAGTAATACTCATCTTCGGCAGTAGAAAGTGCTGGAGCAGCCCCCTGAGCGGCTCGCATGAAACCAGATTTAGAGTGTTCAAAAAGGAAAAATCCTCAAAAGTACTCGCTATTCTACTAATAACTGTTTTTTGCCGCTATTATGGGCCATCACCTGATATTGTCTATATCGTATTGTTTGGGACACAGAGCTCTAGAGAACCGTGCAAAGATGAAGAATATCTGTGGTGTTCACATTTTCGACGTAAATGTCTAAGAACCACTCATGTCATCATGCTACGGTGAGCCAGCCACTTCACCACCCACTAAACATGTTCATTCTTGGGTTTGAATTATTCCCGTCAACAATTTTGTCATTACTCATAATGAAGGGTGGGGAACGGGTAGGGTTCAGAAAAAGAAGCAGAGGGATAGAGAAGACACGGCGGAAACTGGCTGCGGATTGTTGAAGGGGCGAAGGTAGTGCGGGAGTGTCACCGAGAAGAATCTAACGCCGCGGTAAGCTTACGCCATTGCCCGTTGGCAGGCAGTGGTAAAATTTATCTCGTCCCCAATTGGGCGAGAACCACGGTAGATTCCAAAAAATTGCAAATCTTCGGAAATTCAATATTTTCCAGTCCTAACACAAAGTTCATCGACAATATTTGATGATACGCAGCATTGTCAGCAAGACGAGAACTGGTCCCCAGCCAGTCTTTGCAGGATTTCATCTCAGCTGGTGTTTCTTATCAGACCTTCAACGTGCTCCACTTTTCACCCCACGAGAACTGGCATCCGACCACCACAAGTTGAACATATTGAATTTTAAATTGCATTCACCTCCAATAATTTTGCAGTCACTTCACTGAAGAAATGCACTCAATTCAGACCTGGTCTGGAATGCTACAAGGTCACTCCGCTTTAAATCAATGATAATCCAACAACACCATTTATTGAAACAGAACATTCTGAAGAAAGAAACAAAACAAACAAAGAAAAAACTATCGATAACTATATCAACAAATCACTGAAATCATTTCTCATTCAATAATGTTGCCTCCATTTTGTTCACAGATCAGTAACATTCTTTTTCCTATTCCCCCCACATACCTAGTGCAGAGCTCAGGTGACAGCGTGTTCCAGTTTTCTATGATAGCTGTCTTCAAGTCGCTTAAATTGCGAATTCTCCGGCTTCTAAACATTAACATACTGTTCCTCCCATTACGGATCTCGCCAACTGCTCACCTTATAGCCGTTTTCATGCGGCCCCACACCAATTCAATTGGGTTCAGATCGGGTGATTCAGGTGGCCACCCGACCGCGTTGAGCCCCCACTCTCGGAAATTATCCTGTGTAAAGCGACTGGAATGCGCGGGTGCATTGTCTTGAACAATTCGCGCAAATCCTAAAAATTTTTGAATTCATAAATGAAATCGAGGGTGCATACGGATGTCAAACCATTATGCGTCTTGCGAATGAATGGTAGTAGGCAGCGCTCAATGATTTTGCAGTAAATTCTGCTGTTGATGCGAATATGTCCTGGTATTATCGCCAGATGTGTCCGCCCACGATAGGAAATTCCGCCCCATATATGAAGTTTGGCGGGATGCTTCGCTCTGCTTCGTAATCTGGGATTGTGATTCCCTTTTCTCACGTAGCAGAACTTAGTACTGCAGTCGACTAAAATGTACTTTTGTGAGCATTTCCGGAAGGGTCCACTCAAGAGGTGCAATGCAACATCTACTTACTCTGTACAGTGCTTTCGTCTGTGAAGACACAATCCCTGAAAGTGGCAAAATCTTCGAGATTTCTTCTGCAGAATTCCAGCCTTGTTTGTTTGTTGTTTTCTTTTATCATATTACAGTACTTCGCTGTTGTCTTCTCGTACCCCATTTGCTTTCTTAATCTTCTTACATGTGCAGAACTGATGGTAATTCCTTTTCTCTTGAGACGATTAACAACGTCATTCGACGTTGTGGAGCTGTTATGGTTATAGCAATGGTCGATCTCGTTTCTTATTTCAGGAATGGAGTCTGGAAGAAACTTTTTTCACTCTCCGAACATTAGCGGATATTGATATAGGGCATTCAAAAAGGAGTGAATGTTGCTGCATTCACCAAATAAAGCCAAGCGGTGCGGTTGTGTACTATCAAACATGCTTGATATTAATTGAAAACGACCGCACTTCAGTCCATGATCCCTCTAGCAACACTCACTACCGGTTGAATGACTGCAGAAGGATCATGCATTGTTAGCAGTCGTTTTCAGTCAATATCGAGCATGCTTGATGAGGCAGAATCCCTCCATCAATAGGGCAACTCAGACAATCGCATGGACGATTCCCGCTCCATCCACCGGAAAATCCCCAACGAAAGGTTTGAACGAGGGAGAATAGCGGGAAGACTGCGGGCGGAACCGCCCATGTTGCACACGATAATTACCATCGGTCTCGCATCCGAGAGAATCAGGAGGATCGTGAATCTTACTATGCAGATATTGTAAACAAACGTGATAACGATCGAGGCACGTATGATCGTGTTGGGACGCTAGAACTCTCAAATTTCTTCAAGAAGCGCCAGATCATGTGGTATGAGACAGATGAGTCTATCTGAAACATTTCAAAAACTTATACCTGAGACAATGTGTGTGCACTTTTTGATCTCTAATATTGTTTACACAAATATCAAGCAGCATAATTTTTGTCCAATTTTTTTCAATTCTAAAGATTACCTTTTTCACCTCACGAGCAATAGTGCTCACGGGAGACCCTTGGTTTCTCAGGCCAATGATTATACGTAAATGGTTGTAGATCTTATGAGAAGGGTTATAGGACCTCATCTGAAACATGAAGACATCGCGAGTCCTCTGAGGCTCGAACTGAATGAAACGTCGTTTGAAACTACCACCTTCACAATAACAAAGAGAGTAAATATGATACACACCTAGTAAAACTGATAGAAATTGCGAAGTTGTTTATAGGATAATCTATATCAGATGCGAGTATGTTGTTATCATATTGTTTGTCTAAATTTACATTGAGTATACTTGTATTCGTTCTGCTGAATCGGCACTGTCCGGTCAGTTATCTTGTTCGTGACACTCTCAGGCAATTCCAGCGGGCCTCCCGCCTGTCAAATTTGTGGGCGGGGCTTGTTAGCGGGACACCGCACGTCTACATGGTGAAGGATAGTGCTGGTTGCATCGCGGACGCAGCCTCGACGCAGACGCTTACGGGGCAACTTATACTATATGCGTGCGTGCGTCTCCCGGGCTCATACGCCGGAACAGTAATTTTTTCGGTGACGGGGTGGAGCGTCGAATCTCTCGATTTGGCGTGGCATGGAGATCTCGTCGCAATGATGAAGTGAACGCTAGAATTGCCTGAGCCTATAGTATGTACTTGTGGTATGTACTTATGTACAACTTTCTTCAGCAATGTCGCATGTTCTTGTATTTTACACACGCACGCGCACGACAGATGTGTTGGCACTATCGGCGATTCCTGATGGCGTCGGTTGTGGTGATACGACGAGAGTGCTCTGTAGCGGTCGACGATACAAGGCAAAGGTATGCTGAGTAGTTTCGCAAAGTATAGAGGAGAGAGATGCGTAGACGTAGACGTAAGAGGCGTAGACGTAGACGTAAGACCAGAGCGGATACCTGCACTGAAAGATATGTATGTATGTAGATAAGCCGATGCGAGCTTGGGAATTGGGAATTGGAAAAAGAAGAAATGCGATTTTTGCATGGCTCTCCTCGACGCATCCAGCCCGCGCAGCCGGCTGGATCCCTAGGATTGCCATGGATTTCGGGCCGTTAGGCCCGGAATCGACGGCTGTCTCCGGTTTAATTACCCAAGTTTGAGGACCATCTTAATATATATATAAAGTTATGCATATATGTATACATGGGCCGTGCATGTATGCATTGATGGGGTTGGATGTAGGGTGAATCGATCGATGATGGTCCGGACAACTCGTCCGCACCCCCAGACGCTCCACCCCCTCAACCAGACGCTCCGCCCACTCGCCCGATCCCCCGATTCGCCGGGATTTTCGCGGTTTTTTTCTCGGTTCCTTTCCAGCCACCACGAGCCCCGGAATGGAATGGAATGGGATGGGAATGAAAGCTAGTTTATCATTATGGAAGAAAGTGACTGTAAACAAAAGAACAATTTATACCAGATGCGACTATCAGGCACACGCATCCATTTGCGAAAGATTTTCGATGAAGACCGGTCAACGCGGCATGAAATTCTCAATGAAAAAAAGCGCGGCCATCGCGAGGCCGTAAACGCGTGCGACTGATCTGCAACTGCGATGCGACTAGTCCCTATTCTTCATCATATAGAGGCACGCGTGTCAGTCGCACGCATCCGATATAAATTGCCCTGAATACACCCATTCATTTCATACTACAACACCATTGTTAAGTATCTGAAACGATTAAAATCTCGGACATGGAATTTTCCGTGGGTGATGCCTTTAACAAAGGTCAGAAGGGCCGCGGGGTTGTGCAAAATCCATATTCTGGTGATCACGATTTTTGCAATCAAAGTGCGCCATAAATTATTTCTTTTGTCTTTAGATATTGTTCATCGGATCACGCGATATGTGTGAATCCAAATCTTCCCTCGTAACAACGGATGGACAATTGGTGGAGGAAGAACTTAGCTTTGAAATCACCTCTAGCGGAAGTGACATGAGCGAAGATGAAGATGAAACTCCCCCCACTCCTCCAGCAGATAGAGAACTGATAACTAGACTGATTAAATTGGACGAGCTTTTATCAGTTCAACGAGAGGAGGTGACAACAATAAAGAACAATGTCGCGACTATGTTCCAAAAGATTGATCGCATCGGGCAAGAGATGCGGGAGTTACTGAGAAGAGTTCCCGCTACACGCGCTCAAGGTATAAATGAACTTTTGAGGAAGTCCTTCTGCAATTGTAATCGCTTTTGTTTCAGCAGGGCTTGTATATACGTACGCAACACCTGAAACTGTTTCGTACATAAGAGAAATGAAAGGACCAAGCATGAGTCACTTTGCACTCGCTCTCGAAAAGGAAGTGTATAAAGATGAAACAACGGAACTTGATATTCCTATAGATTACCGTGTAAGAACGAAAGACCGCGTAACCTTCATCCAACAGGTAATTCGCAAATAGTAATCCAGGGTACTGGTATGATGGGGATAAGAATGCGAATTCGGTGATGAAAGAGTAAAAGGAATGGACAGCCTAAGGCCATGCCTTTA
Organism: Ancylostoma ceylanicum; assembly: GCA_000688135.1. Lineage (NCBI taxonomy): Eukaryota > Metazoa > Nematoda > Chromadorea > Rhabditida > Ancylostomatidae > Ancylostoma > Ancylostoma ceylanicum. The sequence goes on from JARK01001563.1 coordinate 313,150, forward strand.
CAAAGCCAGCACATTAAGTATTACATAGACAACCGATAATGTTCTTCTATATAAGTTCTTATGTTTATAAGTTTTTATTACATCCGTTACTGGTAAAAATAAAACGCTGTACTCTCTGGTCAACAGACTCAGATATGAAAGCTAGATATTTGTCTCTATAACTTGTTCATAAGGATACCTAGTCTGGGAATAGGAGTTACGTATGTTGAGGTTGAGCGTCGTACTATTGCAACTACAATTAATAGCATAAATTTATAGTACAAAAAGTAGAGACGTATTGCGGTTCTGTCTCTCCTTACATCATATTTTTCAGTATAATTTCACATCTCTAGCGTCAAGTTTTTCAGTGCCTATATAAATACTACGATGTCCCAGAACATATGCGCGAGAGCGCATGGAAAAGGGTTAAGCTGTCCCTAAATGGACGAGTACGAAGACTGCGAAAGCATATACGGGATTCTCGCGAACAACGAGTACACGGAAGCGAAGAAAACCTTAACGACGACTACGAGGAATATAATTTTGACTAATTCTTTGTTCTTGTTCTGCCCTGTATTTTTGGTGCTATTCTGGATGTTTTCCTTACTTAATTTAATCAAACTGTTGCGGTGTTAGAGTTTGATGTCCTTTAAGAGAAAATAAACCGTATCGTTTTTCCGTCATTAATGCAAAAGGAACTAGCGCGGGTAGCTCTTGAGTGTGAGTGCCACAAGAATGTACTTGTCTAATGAATTGAATAATATACGTGAAATTAAACAGAACTAACAAATCGCAAATCCGTTGGGGACCAGTTCTCGTCGTGAAAACAATATTGCTTATCACTAGAAAAAATATGAACGGAGACCGCAACCGAGATGAAATCCTGCCGCTGCCCCGTCAAAGACTGGCTGGGGACCAGTTCTCGTCTTGCTGACAATGCTGCGTATCATCAAATATTGTCGATGAACTTTGTGTTAGGACTGGAAAATATTGAATTTCCGAAGATTTGCAATTTTTTGGAATCTACCGTGGTTCTCGCCCAATTGGGGACGAGATAAATTTTACCACTGCCTGCCAACGGGCAATGGCGTAAGCTTACCGCGGCGTTAGATTCTTCTCGGTGACACTCCCGCACTACCTTCGCCCCTTCAACAATCCGCAGCCAGTTTCCGCCGTGTCTTCTCTATCCCTCTGCTTCTTTTTCTGAACCCTACCCGTTCCCCACCCTTCATTATGAGTAATGACAAAATTGTTGACGGGAATAATTCAAACCCAAGAATGAACATGTTTAGTGGGTGGTGAAGTGGCTGGCTCACCGTAGCATGATGACATGAGTGGTTCTTAGACATTTACGTCGAAAATGTGAACACCACAGATATTCTTCATCTTTGCACGGTTCTCTAGAGCTCTGTGTCCCAAACAATACGATATAGACAATATCAGGTGATGGCCCATAATAGCGGCAAAAAACAGTTATTAGTAGAATAGCGAGTACTTTTGAGGATTTTTCCTTTTTGAACACTCTAAATCTGGTTTCATGCGAGCCGCTCAGGGGGCTGCTCCAGCACTTTCTACTGCCGAAGATGAGTATTACTGGTATTTTCGAAGACAGGAATAACACTTGTATGTGAGAAAAGCGCAAGGCATGTGAACACTCTCCGATATGCAACATGGTTGTCTCTTTCAACTGCGATCTAGCAGCTTCGCCCTCAATTTTCAGGCGCATTTCTAAATGCGGAACGCCTGGATTACAAACGTACCTTCGGAATATCACATATTCATTGAAGTGCCAGACGAAAAGCCTGTAGTTGGTGTCGTTGCCGTTTTTCGAGCACCTCAATAGAGCTCCTCCTCAAAATTGTCGAAAACTTTTATAAAGCAAACGCAGCGATGTGGGGTATGAACAGCTTCGTCGCAGCGTGCTGAGTGAAAATCTGTCTTCAGAATTGCAAAAGCTCCATTCTGAAGCGAGTTATGCGCCTGCGACGCTTTGCGACGCGTTTTTGCGTCGCCGACGCAAAAACGCGTCGGGCGCGTCTTTTTTGCAGAAATTAGGAGCAGTATTGTAATTGTTCAACACCAGGAAATTCCTAACTATCTTCATAAAGTTTGATGGAATTGAGATTGGGCATTATCAAAGTACCATTGTAGTTATTAGGAAGTACTCACGACGTATTCTTGTGCCTTCGGCATCACTGAACCAGCCGTGAAGTGTACTTTCCGCAGCTCTTTCTCGGCTTTGAGCAGGTGATTGATGGCGTTTAGTGAATTCTTCTCCAGCTCTGTTGTTCCATAAAATGGGCGACAGCGACAAATTTGAGCTGGAGCACTGAACAAAACCTTCATAGCGTTTTTTTCCGAAACAGCTTGATAGCATGGACTCTAGGACGTCCTTTCCTACTGCGGAAAATTTTTAGAAAGGAGATCGACTCTCCATCCCTACGCTTTTCCAAATCTATTCTGGCTCGCTTTGACAGCGGTGAAACTACGACTCTCTACAGTGGCTACGTGACAAGAGGTACGCTGCTAGGCTGTGATTGGTCCATTCATGAGCTCGTAGCGGCTGCAGCCTTCGAAGGTACAAGAGGCGCTTGGAAAAAATACACAGGATTTCTACGGTCGGAGAGGCAGATGGATGTTATCAGAGCCGATAAATTGAAAGGAGATAGGAATCGATGTCATCCAATGCGTTGAATTTAAAGGACCAAGCTGAATTTGGGAAGCGTGCACGTGCGGCGCGGTTGCGTCGCGGCGTACGTCTTGACCGCCTCTCTACAGCAAATGCCTATGTCTAATCTTATGACAGTGATGCCAGCGAGTTTCACATAGAAGCAAATCAGGATGGAGCAGCCTGCTCATTTTATCCATGACCGTGTTCCTTCAGAACCCAACCTACCTTCGATTTCTCCTTTTGTGAGATTTCACTTTTTCTGGTTCTCCTTTATGGCAACGACACTGTGCAAGTGCTCCTTCGGCACAAAGTTTGGCGCAGTTCTCAGCATTGCCGTCGCACTTCACGTACGCTCCATCTCTTTGGAACGGAGCAACCATTGCCTCGTGCGTTTTCTCGTAGCCGAACCCTCCCAGCTTGCCCGTTTCTGCTTTGAACCTGGTGGCGGATGTTTTCGGTAACACCTCATCAGTCTCGTTTCTGCCGCAGCGGAACGTCGCTCGCTGCACTCTTCGGTCTCGACCACTGCCTGGTCCATGTTCGGGACAACCGGACACAGCTTTCAGTTGGGCTTCTCCTTTCCTTACTTCATCATCCAGCTCCCTGAAAAAGTTGTTCTCAAGGTGATAGTGTAACCAGGACCTGTATCCATCATTGAGATTACACAGTGTCAACAATGGGTAATCTTGTGTGGTTTTACCTCGTTTACCATGGGCAATCTAAATGATGCTTGCGGAAACCTACTAACAACAAGTGTTCTACTTCTAAAGGAGCATATTCTATCTTGAAGTCAAACTCAATTGGCAGGTCCTTCCTGGACGTTTTATCATGTTGAGATTACCCCTGGGCCTAGATGCATAAATGAGATTACCCAGGGTAAAAGCGCCTATGTGGCCGCTAACTAAAGTTAATTTTTCGAGGTATTAGCACGTTTACCCTGGAGGAGGTCGTTCCTGGACGTTTTACTATGTTCCGTATTCATACATTACTGAGCCTAGATGCATAAACGAGATTACCCAGGGTAAAAGTGGCGACGCGACAGTTAACTAAAGATGAATTTGTGGAGTGGTAACACGTTTATCCTGGAGCAGGTCGTTCCTGGACGGTGTTCCGAATGTATAATTGACATTACCCCTGGGCCTAGATGCATAAATAAGATTATAAGATTACGCAGGGTAAAAGTGTCGACTCGACAGTTAACTGAAGGTAGATTTGTGTGCTGTTAACACGTTTCCCCTGGATAATCTCAATGATGCATAAGTGTCCTGAGGTAATATTTGTCATTAAGTTTGCTCGTAAAAATCGCGATTACCCTCAAAGTTTACCCTTTCCTACCATTCATCAAAACGTTTACCACCAAGTAAGAGAGTTTAATACAAAATAATCTCTACCTATCTACCACATCTACCGTCAAGCAGTATCATACCCCATGGTAAATACTGACTTCCACTTTACCCTTTACCTGGCACCCATATGCAAGTTGTTCCTACCCGGCTACTACCCACAACCATACCCAATGGTATGAGACTGTATTAAAAGCACCCATCAACATGTATACCTATGAGTACCCATAGGTATGTTGTCCATACCCAGCTGCTACCCATGGCTGTGAGATTATCCATCCCTCAAGTGATGTATTCAGGTCCCGAACAGTGCTCCAGTGTTGAGGTTATGCCTGATTCAGGACTGGGGAGAGTAACAAATTTCAGCTCCTAAAGGGTTGTTGAAAAGCCGTTCAACTGCCCATTACCCAGTCAGAACTCAATCAAATGGGCTAGTAGGCTTGGGCTGGCTACGATTTCACTGAATGTCTCAGGGATTTCTTTTCTTTGTTGCTGTATCTCGGCTCACGCTCTGGAACTCTTCGACGCATGAGTTTGGGCGGAGGCTCTACTAATTTAACACATGAAAATTGGTAACAAAAATCAAAACCTACGAGCCAGCGTTCAGAAAGTACTGGTCCCAGGCTTCAGCGGCTCGTTTCCGGTTGTACTGAAATAGAACTATTAAAAAGTAACAATCAGGAGTGATCTACTATTGATGACGTATTACACGGGTATGTTTAGGTTATTACAGTGTAAAAACCTCGGTACTATTCGAACTCTGCTTTAAATGCCTGCCTGAATGGTTCAGCAGTCTTTTTAAAGAATAGTTTGTGAAATAATTGAAGGATCTCGCATAAGTCCACTTCAAACTGCTCACTCTCATTTCCAAAATTTTAATTTTGACTGTTTAACCATGGAATTAATGTTTTTCAGGGAGCAAGGAGCCGCAAGACAACGCGAGATACATGATTGGAGTTGAAAAAGATGTCACAGAGGGAGTTCACGATTGCGGTCATTACCTGAGTTTCTTCTTCCTTAATCCTCGCCGCTGCTTCAGCAATGTGCCAGTAAGGTAACGATGGCCGTCCTTCCCTTCGATGATCCCCTCCGGATGCCATGCGGCATGGCTCCTTGCCCTGAATTGACCAATTGAGAGCACTCCAAATAAACTTCACATAAAATAGGGTGAGCAGGACCAGCGTTTAAAAGGTCCTCACCTTTCCATATGCCCTATGGTAGCTACGGGGCATTCCACCGTCTGCTGATTGAGCCTGGAACAGTCAAGCCGCACCGCATCACTTGGATATATGTACGCATCACTAAACTTACACGTGGGTAGATATTGACTACAGTGATGCCTTTGTCATCGCTGCACGACCTACAGCGCGTTCCAAACGTTGTTGCGTAGATGTTATCGTTTCTTTTCGGACATCCCTTCGAGGCGTAAGCGCTATTTCCTAAATTTGGAGGTTTGAAGATCAAAGCCATCTACCCAGTTCAACGGTAAACTTCCCAACCATGACGTAAATTATGGCGAGTATGGGTGCACACTTGCTGTGCGCGTCTACATAATGATTCGACGGTTACCGTAGTTGTGACCTAAAGTAAGTTGATGTCTTAAAAGGAGGGCGACATGCGAAGTTAGATGCTGTTCATACTAGACACATACTTTAGTCGCGCGACTGGAGCATGATTCCATTTGCGGAGGATTTTCGACAAGGACCGGTAAACGCGACATACCCCCCTCCCTTGCTAATTATACAAGTGAAGGACAATTTATACTGGATGCGTGCGGCTGATGCGCGTGCGTGTATATGATGAAGAATAGGGGCTAGTCGCATCGCAGTCGCAGCTCAGTCGCACGCGTCTACGGGCTCGTAATGGCAGCGCTTTCATTTCATTGAGAATTTCATGACGAGTTGACCGGTCTTCATAGAAAATCTTTCGCAAATTGATGCTTGCGTCTGATAAGTCGCATCTGGTATAAATTGCCCTTAACTGGAACAATAGTTCAGTCCATGAATGCTAGTTTATCTGTTTCGGTGACATTCCTACTACATGCGTTCCAGTTCAGTGTGCATGTTTCCCTTACTGCTGATTTGATCCATTACGCGTTATCGATCGATATATTGATTAGTTGCAAGAAACCCGTAAACGGAATGTTTACCCGGACTTTCAATAGGTCATCGGAAAGAACTCCTCGAGACAAATCGGATGGTGACCAAATTGCCTTGATTGGGATGGTTCTGAGGAAGTTATGGCAAGCCGACGATGAGCGACGGTGACTCCGCGGAGCGAGCATCGGTTTTCGACATCCCGTGGGTACTATTGTATGAGGCGCTACTGAAAAGGTTCTACGAAAGACTTCGCTCTGCACTCTGTGGTTAACTGATCTCATAATTAACCAATCAGAAAATCGGCCGCTTCGCCTCTTTGGAAAAACAATGCTCCAGTCGAAAAAAACACACTGAGAAAGCGTGCAAAACAGCACTATGATTTCTAGCGTTTGTTGCGTGTTTCGCGCAAGTTCACCAGCGTGTTTTTAGTCTCGGAATGGGCAAGATATCAAGTACGAAAATCCCTGCAGGTACAACCTTTTAATCAAGTGCTTTCAATTTTATAGTGAACTCCAAACGGTCGTAGACAAGGGTCGGACCACGGCGCGGCGTTATTGGTCAGAGACACAGAGGCTCTACATGCCCGCTCTGGTTGTTTCTCCCCAAGAACGCCGTGTCGCTATACCTCCACTTGTCTACCGCCGTTTGGAGTCCACTGAAGATGAATTTTTCAGATAACTGCAGTAGTGGTACCCAGCACCAGCATGTTTAATATTCGATGATTCCTATGCGACTGCATGCATAGCGTGCATGAACCAAAGAACACCGAAAGCCGCGTGCATCATTGAGATTACCCAGGGTAAACGTGCCAGCACAACACAAATTTATCCATCATTAACATTGGCACCGACACCTTTACCCTGGGTAATCTCAATGTTGTATCCAGGCCTGGACTGTGCTTGACATTTATAGCTCGTCAGAAATGCTTTTTATATCTGCACTAATAAACTAGTGTGTGGAGTACCAACAGTCCTCAAAGTCTCACAGACTTTCGGTACTCTTTCTTTGGAAAGTTCTATGCTGTCATTTCCATGTACAGGAGTCCATTTGCACAAATTTGGTCACTTTTCGCCACTGTTGCTGCTAAAATGTAGGAGAATCCAGCTGTCCGCACCAGCTCACGCGCCGCATCATCTCTCACTCTGATTGTCTGCATATCCTTGCGCTGCATTTATTCCAGCGCTCTCATCCTTGATTTATACCGTAGTGCAGCGTGACGAGTACGAATAGACTGACACCGCATAGCACTCAATTCTAACGACTTACTGCATCTAATCAAAAAATTTGCGGGAAAAGGGATTTTTTTTGGGGGGGGGGGG